>JAMZAV010002722.1:0-82733 GCA_024449915.1 Sweltsa coloradensis
TTTTTGATACTGTTTTTATTAACAATATATTTCCATAATTTTCGGGAACTTTACTGTTGTCCATCATGCCAAGAGATTTGGATTCCATTTCGCTTTTAGACATCAGTACTGATAGTAGGGTTTGAAATGTATTCCTTGTCAATGAAGGAAATTCATTTGTGTCATGCAATATAGCCCGTTCTGGTTTTAACTTATGAACCGTTGATTGTCTGTTGTAATGTCTCCTAGATCTAGTATAAATTATAAGTTGTATTTCAGAGATGTTTGTCTTCGCTGTTGTACGATTTCTCAATTTTGTGGGTCTTGGTGAGTTATAGGAGTGTGTTATGAACTGGTTAGGTAACTTTAGACTTGAGTACCAGGTTCACGCCTAAGTAAAGTAATCATTCACGTTTGAGTGATTTTAGTCTTGATCAGTTGTTTTAAAATCAATTAATTTTTATTTCCAAGTGAGATCAGAAATCGTGTTTCACTTTAATTAGGCGACCCATCGCCGAGTATGTTTTTGTTTATTAAATGTTATTTTTCGAAGTTTAACTATTTAGAGAAGTATCCAACGAGAGCTTATCGATTACCTGAGGGGTCGTAGGTTCGTTGTGTTACACAACTTTCAACATTTTTCATTCGTGAAAACATTTTTAATTTAAAAACATTTACATCAAGTCTACTATTTTGTTATTAATAACATGCTCGTTTACCATTAATTTCATTTTTTAAATCGTCGATTACAATTGATGGTGCATACATTTACAATTTCTTGTTATATCCAAGACTACATTCCTTCGACAAGAATGTTTATATTAAACGATTACGGATAGGCCTTTATAAACATTCACTAGTTTCCTTAGTAGGCCTACATTACAGTCTCCTTGTTTGTTATCAACACCATACTACTTTGGCATTAATTACATTTTGTCATTCGTCAATTACATTTTATATCAAAAAAATATATAAATAATTATTAATTATAGAATAATTATTACATTCATGTATACAATTTTCCCGACAAGAATGTTTATATTCAACGATTACGGACAAACATTTGTGTAGATTCACTCATTGCACAATTATAATGTAGAAATTTAAAAATACAAATGTTTTTAAATATAAAAATTACAATTAACTCCCTCATTTAATAAAATACTATTTTATTCATGTTGTTTATTGACAAGTCCATCAGTACATCTGTAGTATAACAAACCGGCCAAGCCAACCCTGTAGGCCCCGACACAATCGACGAGTATGAGCGAAAACCAACCAAAGATTAATATTTTTAATAGGAAATGTAGCAATCTGTAGTATGGACAGTGCAAACACCCGCGAATCAACGCCAGAATCAACAAGGCCGATTCAGAACAACTCTGAAATTTATTATGTGCTTCGTTGCTAGGACGGCAAAACACAAAACACAAACTCCCAAGACAATAACTAATGGACCCAAGTCCAAATCAGAAGTTAATAAACTTCTGACTTGAGCGGGAATCGAACCCTGGACCTTCTGCATTGGAAGCAGATACGCTAACCACAAGACCAACGAGCCACACAACTAAAAACTAGAGTAAAACTAGAGTAATTGTTAGAAAACCAAAACATCTTGTATGCTGTCCCAGGTAAAGCCGTGTTCTGACAGGTGCATTCCTTGGGAGTACAAACAAAATAATCTATTATCGTCATCATAGCCCATCTTTATCCTTGTGATTAAATAATGAGATGGACGCTTCATTCTATTATCGTCAACAACCCAATGGCAAACAACAATTTTAACAATTCTAATCAGAAAAAAAAATTATTGATGGGGTATTTTGAAGCAGCAGGGAATCGAAACCGTACTACCGGACTCACAATTAGGCCTAATATTTGTATAACCCGAACGTTGAACGAACGACGAGAACAAAAACAAACCCTCGAAAAGTAAACATTTGGTGCTTGTGAGTTGGGCAATCTGTAAGAATTGCTTAGCGCGCGATGTTTTTTTCCTGCAATCGTCCGCTTTATTTTCGCGGTAGGCTATAGGAGTATAGGTTTTGAATTAGGCTACGCCTGAAAACAACTCGTCATTACCAGGGGCGTATTTAGGCCTAGGCGCACTAGGCGTGCGCCTAGAACCCCTCCAGCTAGCCCCCCCCCCCTTCGAGCCAAGTGGCCCCAAATTGCCCGTGAACTCAAAATATAGCACTCTTTATGGACACCTTCAAAATAATCACTGAACTTAATCCTGTCAAATAAGACCTTATATTGACGCTTAGAGGAAAAAATTGCGATGTCGCTGAATTTTTGCAGATACCTTCCTTATATAATACTAATCAACATACTAAAACTCCCCAACAATCGGACTGGAGCTTCGGCCGCCATATTGGAAAATGGCGGCCAAAATGTGTTGGTTTAAAACAAATATCTCCAAATTAGTTGGAGATAGACAAAATGTCGCAAGTGCAAAAATATTCCCCATTCAATTCCCTACATAAAAGGTGTCTTCTATAGGGGGCTATAGGTGGTATAACCATGGTATAACGACGGTATAAGGACTGGTTAAGTCTAGGCAACTCACGGCCAATTAAAACTTTCGCATGCAACAACAAACGCACAACTAATGTTATTTGACACCTATTTCACTGCATCCACAGCCATGTAAATCATCAGATAATCAAATGAATATTGAAAATTTTCACCATCTTTTGTTTTACATTTTATTTTCATTTAAAGTGACAGGAGATTGTGTGAGTTTATTAAAAGAAAAGGAAAGGCTTATTATTGCCGTAAATTTAGGAATAGCCTAGGACTATCATACCATTGTTTATCTGCATTAGGCTTTCGGTAATCAAAACTAGTTATTTGTACGGGATGTGTGTCAGAACAAGGTTGTGCTGGCCTGGGTTGGCTAAGAAAGGCCTAGGGCTTGTCAAACATGTAGTGTAAGTATTTATTTATCTAGTCCTATAGCCTAATGGAACTTTAGACCTACCGGTACACTGTTGTATTATAAATAATTTTCTACATCTGGGCCTAGGCCAGGGACGGTTTCTGATTTGTTGTATGAGAGTATAATGACACCTTTTCTCGTTCCACACAAAGAAGAAAAATTTAAAATGTCCGCCATTTGTTTACGTATCGCACTTTCCCGCCTAACTCTGCTTATACCGTCAACAAGTGTCAAGTAACTATAGTTACTTGTTGATTGTATGCCTAGTGTTTAAGGCTTATTTTAAAACCTTTATTTTGGGAAACCTTCCAACAAACTTTTCAACTTTTTTTTCAAAAGAGACTATATTACTATAACCTTAATGTCCATGTAAAATATGAACATTGTAGCCCCACCCGTCTGGTCAGAATCGCGGGCCGAGTGAATCTGACGAATTAGAGGGTAGTAGTAGTAGGAGCAGTAGCAGGAGCATACAGTAGCAGTAGCAGTAGCATAGCAGTAGCAGTAGCTAACATCCTTAAAGTGATTTTGAGCATGTTTTCAAGCCATTTTTTCACCAAGAAGGATGGTCGTACCCCAATAAAATTTGGCATGTGTTGTCAGGTACCTAAATCCCCTCGATTGTGATAGTTTTCAAGTTTACATCACGTTACATGACGGCTGGGTAACACCTCGAAATCACCCCAACTCTGCTTGGTGTATAAGGTGCTCGAGTGTGTAGCGCACCGCGGCTTGGCTGCGGCGCCCTAACTACGAGAGTTGGGGGGTTTTCAGCTATCTGCACACGCCGCCCCGAAAGAGTTACAATCTTGAAATTCGGTATATGACCTGGTATGTGGTCCATGACATACAAAAAAAAAAAATCAACCCGATCCGACAACTCATTCTGTGTTAAAAAAGGCTCTCAACATCGTCAAATTCCTTTCGGCTGGCTGGTGGCTGGGTGGTGGGTGGGTGGCTGGCTGGCTAGGAGTTCTCTGCGGAGATGTAATTTAGCTACAGAGAAAACGGTTAATCTTAGAACTATGAAACTTGGACCACACTTAGATGTACTTCAGACGCAGTGACGTTTGCTTTCAAAACCAAAATCGGGTAACAGGGACCGGAGAAAATCAAAATTTGGATGATAATCAAAACGCGTATTTACCAAGGCGTGGTAATTTGTTACAAACTTGAAATTAAACATGCTATTAACCATTATAAATATCTTGCGTCCAAACAACAAGGGGCTAAATTTGGGGATAACCATGGGCCCAAAAATGACAAAAACATATCTGAACTTTAAGAATGAATCATCAAAGAAAACGCTACAACTGAGATGTTTCAAACGTGGAATACATTTTGATATCTCTCATTCTTTATCACTTTTGAATATGGAAAGCAAAATTGGGTAACGGGTACCGGAGAAAATCAAAATTATCAAAAGTAGGTAATTCTGTACTCTTATGAATAATACGCTATACTGAGAAAACGGTTCATCTTAGACCTTTGAAACTTGGGCCACACTCAGATGTACCTCATATAACCAAAACCGGGCAATTGGGACCGGGGAAAATCAAAATCAAAATCAAAACGCGTAATTACTCTGGCGTAGTAATTTGTACAAGCTTGAAATTAAACATGCTCTTAACCATTATAAATATCTAGTGCTTAAAACACAAGGGGTATCTCTGGGGGGACCGCGGGCCCAAAAATGCCCAAAAACAACTTTGAACTTAACAAACTTAAATCATTCTGAGTCCATCATTCACACCTTGATAGCAAACAAACAACAAAAGATGTAATATCCAACCAAATACAAAAATTGTAAAAAAAAAAAACGGCAGCCAAGCTGTCCTTCAAAAGTCTTCGGCTGTGAATGCTGTGAGATATAGAAGTTGAGCCAAGCTTTTTATTCTTTCTCCCTAGTTTTCGCTTTGAAATAAGTAAGATCATTTCGTCTGTTGGCTATATCTCACAGCATTCACAGCCGAAGACTTTTGAAGGAGAGCTTGGCTGCCGTTTTTTTTTTACTTTGTATTTGGTTGGATAAATAGACTACTTCTGTCCACTAGATTCCAGTGACAAAGTAACGTCAACCATAATAAAATAATAAATAATAAATTTTATTTAGAGTCTACCCACTCAGTTATATAACTGATTTTCAGTGGGGGACTTTAAATCAAAGCGACCAAGCCAACCCTGCAGGCCCCGACGCAATCGACGAGTGAGCGATAACCAACCAAAGATCGATATTTTTAATAGGAAATATAGCAATCAGTGGTATGGACAGTGCGAACACCCGCGAATCAACGCCAGAATCAACTAGGCCGATTCAGAACAACTCTGAAATTTATTATGTGCTTCGTTGCTAGGACGGCTCCAAAGTCACCGTTTACATACTCTAACTTCTGACTTAAGCGGGAATCGAACCCTGGACCTTCTGCATTGGAAGCAGATACGCTAACCACAAGACCAACGAGCCACACAGCAGTATGCAGCAGTAGGCCTAGATCATTTAGACGGTGCCTACAAATAGTCCTCTTTTCCATCCCACACATTATTTTGTAGTAGGGTTGCCAACCGGCCGGTTTTTGACCGGCACGCCGGTTTTTGCCCCACTTGGCCGGTTGCCGGTCAGTCCCTTCAACTGGCAATAGTGTTGCCGTTTTTTTTTACGTAAATAACCCATTATACTAAAAATATTACTAAATATACACAAAAAACTAAAATAAATATTTAAAAACCATCCTAATCATCGTTTCCAAATCCACTAGTTAGTAAACATTGCTCTTCTCCACTTCCCCTTGACCTAAACGGCCAACCCCCTCACCAGACAGCGAACATTTGGCAGTAGGCTGGCCAAAGACTGCCACACTGCACTGCAGTCCACTGTCAATGCCGTTCATACGGGAAGTTTGTGCACGAATCTGACGATGAAATTGACTCTCCGCGAAAAAATAAAGTCCAACAAGACTCTCCTTCAAGCAGCAAGATCAACTGCTAAATACTCATTCACGATTAAGAAGTAAACTTGTTAATTGATCATAATTCCTTTAAATCTGTTCATGCTGTTTACGTAATTGGATGAGCGAAGCGAAGATTCCATTTCACTACACTGGAGAAAAAAATCCGGAATGTTTTTTTTTTTTTTTTTTTCTTTCTGTATTTTTGTGTGTTTGTTAACACGATTCCGGCTAAACTGATACTCCGATTGCGATGAAATTTTATGGAGACCTTCGAAATCTCTGAACTTAGAACTGCCACGTTTTTGAGCGCAATCGGGAAATTTTTTCTCATAAAAAACGCAATTTTACGATTTTTTTTCGATTTTTAAAAAATTTCTTCGACTTATAACACCTACATGCTTTATCCGATTGTAATGATTTTTTTACAGAACCTTAATTTTATGAATTAAGATATTTGTGTGAAATTTGAGCGTAATCGAAAAATTATTTCTCATGAAAATCAAAATTTTACGGGTTTTTTCTTTTCTAAAACAATTCTTTGACTTATAACACCTACATGCTTTATCTTATTGTAATGATTTTTTCACAGAACCTTAATTTCGTGAATTCATATATTCGTGTTAAATTTGAGCGCAATCGAATAATTATTTCTTATACAAATTGCAATTTTACGATTTTTTTCTTTTTAAAAAATTACGATTAATTAAAAAAATTAAGTTAATTTTTTATTTTATTTTATTTAATTATAAAAATTAAGTTAATTTTTTATTTAATTTAATTTAATTTAAAAAAATCTTCGATTAAGTAATGATTTTTTCACAGAAACAACAGAAAATCCGCGTAACACATGGCATCTCAATGCACCATATACGCTCATCCAACAACGCGGCGGGACTTAAGCGTTTTCCTAGTATTAATTTACTGCTTTGAGAATCGTGATATGACAAATTGAAATTTAGACAAAAAAATTATTCGTGGTTTATTTGGAATTTATTATCCTTATGCCTAAATTACTTATGAATAAAAATATGCCCATTGCCTACTCGAATTATGAATACTCGGCATATCAGCGGACTGCGGATGTTATATTATAATCTAGGCCTATTACCTCAGTGACTTTTTTATTTTTGGTGGTTTTCCAGTTTTGACTGGACAAAAATTACATTGTTTTGGTATATCATCCAGCCCACCACTTTATTCTAAAACGCACCAAATGCAATCTAAAATGCTGAATTTCAAAATTTTCGCCTGCGGCGCTATAGTTGGGGGGCTCCGCCCCCCAAACCCCCCGTGCTTGGTCCCTTTCCCACGAATTTACATGGAAGGCCGGTTTTTCCCGTGGTCAGAGTTGGCAACCCTATTTTGTACAATTTTCGAAAATTTTGCTAATTTAATTTAATTTAATTTTGATATTTCTAAATTTTGTGTGGCCATACGAAGCCAAAATGTGTAAAACATGCCATGTACGAGGATTGGTATTACTTCTCTGAGTATGCGTAAACAAAATTATCTTGATCAATAAAAAAATGTATAGGTAGGTGTAGTTCGAAAAGTACGAACGTACATTTTGGTCTGGAATCGTAGCGTTCCCAAGCTAATTTGATTCTAGCCGTACACCATGATGTATGCACTGTCTTACTGGTACCCCTAGAATGGTTATCTAAACCACCCACGAGGACTTGTGAATAATCTATGAGATCATGGTGGAGGGTTCGGTGGCTACTGCGGTAGTGGCGGAATTGATCCAGCTCGGCGCTTATCATCTCAGAAAAACATGAAACTGCACGGACTTACTCAAATAATTTACACGTTAGTAAATAATCAGTTTTAACTACAATGCTCCATGCAACAACCCCCATAAGTTATTAGGCTCCCGGCTCGGTGGTTTGTTCGGCAAGTAAGAGATTCGGTCTCCGGTCAAGTTGAATTTTTAAGTTTCTCATATTGTTTTCAGGTCTTGAGACCCAGTGCACCCGCATTTCCGTAATTACTCGATTTTTGTGAACTTTGGCAATTTATTCGAGCTACCTAAATAATTTGAAAGCAAATTTTCGTACTTTTAAATCAACTTGAACGCTCGTGTTTAGGTCTATTTGTAATATTTGTTCAACATTTTATGGTGAATTTCTCGAATTGGAATTTACGTTTTGAATTTACCATTTTCTACTTTCTGGGTGTATGTCTCGCACTGATAACAAAGTCTATTTCTTTGCAACCGTGGTTCGATCTATAGGACGATTCTTCAGTTATTGTGAAATTTTATCATGAAATTAGCCTAGTTCCCGTTCAGTTTAAATCATCTGTAACCTGAGCACTCGTATGCAGGGAACGCTCCAGCCGAAGATGTGCGTTCGCACTTTTCGAACTACGCTACCCTACGCATACATTTTTCTTTTGATCAAGATTTTGTGCATATTCCGAAAGGTGATACCAAACCAATCGCACATGGCTTGCTTTTTTAATAATTATTTTGGCACGGTTTGGTTGGTCACACCAAATTCTGAAATTTCTACCAACATTGCTCATGATGACTAACTAGGTTATTTTATATTAGGGGTTGGGAAAGGAATCCCTTGCATTCGCGTTCACTACTGAGGAAAACCTCGGAAAAAACCTTCAGTCATGATTTCCGGTTTCGACGGGATTCGAATCCTGGACCTTCCGGATCCGAATCAACGCGCTTGCCCGTGATGCCAATGCGCGCCTCGGCCGCCAGGCGGCGTTGCGCGCGCCGTTCCTAAACTCACCGGGCGTGAGCGTGATGGATCAGTCGATCATCGCTGTTTGACCGAGTGCCCTAACTAACCAGAGCGGCGCGTTTGTGTTGTTGTTGTGGTGGTGGTTGTTTGTGTGTTGTGAGAGGCCCAAGTAGCACTTTCATTACTCTCTTCGCGAAAGTATTTACGTAAGTTGGAATCTCAGGCTGGCTTTGAATAATTTTTTAGCTGATATTGTTACCATTTACTTGATTAGTAGGCAAATTACAATGCTGGCCGGGAATCTCTTTGATAGTGATGGATTTTTTTATTTTTTTATTTAACTTATATCCTATTACTCATTTATATAGAAACTGGTTTACAAAACAAAGTTGTACGTACCTCACTGTGGTTATTATTAATTTCCCAAGTTGGTCCCAACATTTTTTGTATTGGTCATACAATATTGATGGTTTACAATGTCTAGCTTCGACCTATTTCAATGACCACCACATTAATAAAACTCACTACAATTGTATGATCATTGATCACCAACAAATCTAAGCTAGGAATACCCTAAATTAAAAATATTGCATTGTGCTGTGCTTTTTCACATTTTATCTTGTACCGTACTTATTTTTCAGACTTATTTTTAAATACCTAGCAAATTATTATTTAAATCAAGTTTTCTACTATTTCTCTCCTTCCTTCTGAAATCTTGTAAATCTATCGGGGCTAAAAAATACCATACTCGACATGCCCGTTGATTTTCTTTCAAGAATATTATCTGTTATTAATTTTCATTGTTAATAATTTTGATAGTTTCACATTTAAATTGAGGATTTCAAATATGTTTAAAAAGTTACATGTTTTATTTTGTACATATTGTATATTTTAATGTCAATAAGTTTATGTTTTCTATCAATAGGCTATGCTGTGATTTACACTTGTGGAGTATTTGTACTCTGTTGTAATATGCATGATAATAAATAAATAAATAAATAAATAAATAAATAAATAAATAAAAATACAATTTAAATTAGGTAAATTAGTTTGTCACATGCTAAGGAAGGGAAGGTAACATACGGCCAATATTGTGTTACTACAGACTGGCTAAAGTAGGAATAAGTACCCTGAGAACAAATGTTAGCCTACAACTTATAGTCGTTATAAATTATATTCGTCATGTAAGTTTTCTCCTTAATGTCCGGCGGCATGTGCCATTATTAACAATTATTTTGTTTGAGCCCTGATTTATTGAAAGTGTAATGAAAAAATAGTTATTTTGTTGAAGGTTATGCTAAAATCCCTCGGAATATAAAATGTTAGCAAAAAAGTAGGGACACAACGTCAAATCAAAAATCAAGTTACTGTGAACTTATAGGTGTATAGTAACGAGTCAACAATATAATTTTCAACGTAGATCGATCTGAACTGAACTGAATGTACATAATATTATATATTATTAGCAAGAGACCATATGTCCCACAAGTGCAATAGGCCTATAATTGGATGAGCGAAGCAAAGACTTCAATTTCACTGACCCCTCAAGAAAGATTTGCCTCGTTTTTTTTTTTGTATTTTTGTCTGTTTGCGCTCTACCGGGCAAACGGCTTATGCGATCTTGATGACAATTTGAGGGGACCTTCGAAATCTCTGAACTTAGACTTGCCACGTTTTTGGGTACAATCGATCAAATATTTCTTATGATAATCGTACTTTTTCGATTTTTTCGATTGATATTTTCGTGATATTTGGCAAACGGCTACTCCGATCTTGATGAAACTTTATGTGAACGTTAAAAATCACTCAAATTATATAGGTTATGATTTTAGAGACATTTGAAGAAATGTTTCTCATAGAAATCGTACTTTTACGATTTTTTTTAAAAAAGCTCATCCATCTACGCGACTGGAAAAAGCGTTGGCAAAGCGGCCTAGTAACATGATAATGTAATGATAAACATTTGATTTCGATTCAGGTATTGATTCCGATTCGGGGACTTGTATTTTTTGAAAGTGTAATTTGACTTATTTTAATTATTATTTTATTTATTTATTTATTTTTATTATTATATTTTATTTTATTTTATTATTAATTATATGGGTTCTGCGCAGGTTGCTTTACGCCCGTGTTGAAGTTATTGAGCGAGCGTAGCGAGAGTCTCCACTTGACTCTTATGGCTGGAATGTCTTGTTTTTTTTGTTACTGCTTCGGTACAGGTCGCACCGTTTCTCTGATCGATCTGAAATTTTGCACACATGTACATATCACCTATGCGGGTTGCTGTAAAGTTTTTGAACAAAATCCGATCGTTGGGAATAAAAAATAAAATAAAAAAATAAAAAAATAAAAATGTTCCGATCGTTATGAAATTTTGCAGGGTCAATAAGTACAACTCAAGACCTTAAGTAGTGTAGATAGAAATTACATTTTAACAAAAGTAACGTTACCATGGCAACGAAAAGTCGCACGAGAATTCTGGTCACTATGCACTGCCACCTAGAAGTAATCAAAATACTATCGAGGAAGCAGTGTATTATTTGTTATCAAAGAGTTAAAATAGTTTTCCCAAAGAAATGATGTCAAGGTCCTCTAGATGGCGGTGGATTTTATCCATTCTCTCCTATTTTACAAACTTCAGCTAAATCGGTCAAGACTTATTGGTAGGTATGTAACATTATGGGAATGTCGTACTCGGGTCGTGTTGCACGTACCGGTGCTCGCTCAACAACGCGACGGGACTTTGGCGTAGCGTTTTCCTAGTTACAACATGGGTTTAGTTTGTATCTTACATTGCCAAGAGGTATGGACACTTAAATATGGAATTTTCTATTTTAGACGATGAACCAGTAAACTTGTAAAACTCGTCCATTTGCATATTAGTTGCGTGTGTAAACTTTTTTTTTAAAGTTTCATTCACTTTATTTGGTTCTAAATCAGATCATTACTACATTTCATTATTTCTCTAAGAAAATACGTTAAAACCTACGAATAAGCCGGAATAAGCTATAGTTTCGTTTTTTCAAAATAGTCCACAGTATCCACGCTGTTATTTTTTAAAGTTTTTATCGCGAAATATTATAGATTTTCGATTTAAAATTTCATTTCTCCATGGCTCCCGAGTAATTGTATGACATTTTAGGGAATACTTTACATCGGAGTATATGTGTACCTATATTATATTCTTGAACTCAACAGGCTTACCCGTCCCGCGTTGCTGCGATCTCAGAAGAAACCTTCCCCGTGAAAAAATACATATGTGCCAAGTTTCATGGAGATCGGATGAATGATGTAGTCTATATACATAACAACGAATGTATCCTCTTTGCATATATATATATATGTTATTGTCTTCCGGGACATTCCGCCGCTTGTTTGAGTTTGCTGCTACAGACCTTTGTCTGTAGCCTGGCACTCGACGTTTCGCCAGAATCGCATCTGGCATGATCACGAGTCACTCACTAGTACGTCTTCCTTCTTCAAGAACACGCACTCGAGTGACAGTCTCCAACCCATGGTACAAGGATATCTCTGTAAGAATATCATTGGATCATGTCTCCAACCCAACTGCGCGCCTCCTCGATCGAGTGTGCATGCCTCCTATTGTGGTGGAAATAGGTGCGGGGCGGCGCCGCCCCGCCCTGCAGCAACAAAAGATTATTACATAGATATTTCTAATTGCGTAGCCTACCTTTTCAATGTCATGATGAAGTGTTGTCAACTTTTCAGAAATTGAATTCAGGACATCTGTGACTCGTGGGAACCTGGGAACTGTGGTGGGGGTGCTGGCAGATTTTTTTTGGGTATAATAAATACGATTTTTTTATATCTGAAATAACCGAAAATATAAAAATGCTATCATTAAGGATTTTATCAATAAAATGCCACGCCCCGAATCGCAAAGCATCAGACGTACATTTTATAATCGAGTGAATGGTATGTTGGGGGAATGATGATGATTTTTGTCGCTTATCGTCTCATATTAATGTACTATGTTTATTCAAGACGATAAGTGATGATAGATGACGACGAAGGACATTTACAAAAGAAACATGCCATTATGCGAGACTTGAACCCACGTCCTCGTAGAGTCACGCTTAGGATGAGTGCCAACTAATCGTATATGTATACCACCGCGGACGGCATTGGAGCAATGACAAACGCTTCATTATATTTACGGTGCAAAACACATCTCCCATATTATAATATTGTCGACAAATGTTTTTAATTATATTTAGTGGAAACAGGATTTTTTTGGCAATTCAGGACATGTTGTCCTAAATGAGGCAATTCTGCCATTCGGACCAAGGTCTCAAAATCAGGACTGTCCTGATGAAATCAGTACTGTTCTGTTGGCAACCCTACGATGACCATCATAATACTACATTTCGGACTCGTGCACCCAAATATGATTATCATAAAGATCAAATATGATTAAAAATGGTAAAAATTTATATCGCTAAAACGCAAACGTTCTGACTATATTGTGTGGCTCGTTGGTCTTGTGGTTAGTATCTCTGCTTCCAATGCAGAAGGTTCAGGGTTTGATTCCCGCTGAAGTAAGAAGTTTTTGAACTTTTGATTTGGACTTAAGTCCATCAGTTCTTGAATTCGGAATTTGTAAACGGTGACTTTGGAGCCGTTCTAGCAACGAGGCTTAATAAATTAATTTTAAATTATAGTTCTGAATCGACCTGGTTTCTGGCGTTAATCCGCCGGTGTTCGCACTGTCCATTCCACTGATTGCTATATATTTCCTATTAAATATATCGATCTTTGGTTGGTTATCGCTCACTCGTCGGTTGCGTCGGGGCCTACAGGGTTGGCTTGGTCGCTTTGGTTTACTGTCCCCCACTGAAATTCAGTGTGGGTAGACTCTAAATTCGAATTAATTAATTTGATCAAATTCAACCATTTTATTAATGTCATTCAATTCAAAGTAAATTGTTCATGTTATATCCAATCTTAATTGCAGTAATATCAAGTATTCACATTTTGTTGCATTCTAGTCTTTACACCAAAAAAAATAATTTACCAATTGACATGGGCACTGATAACTCTACTGTTGAGTGCCCTAAAAACAACATTAACTAACTAACGAAACCGCGCACAAGTACAATTTTCAGCTGCCAGTATCGTGATCGATTTGGCATTTAGAAAATTTATATTCCTGCTTCAGAAAGCATCCTTAGGTCTAATAATTAGACCATTAGCGGACCAATTATTTTTGAGGCACATTGGTGGACACGAAAAATGGTCATTTCAGGAAATGTGCGGTGTTTTTGGGTCGGTTATTTTTCCACAGGGTATACTGTTGATCGGATCCGGACGGGACCGAGTGGGTTGGGACTTTTCGACTTTTGGCTTTTTCGGTTTTGGGGAATTTTTTCGTTCTGGCAACCATCTTGGATTTTGGCCAAAACCAGAAAAGTAGGTTACAAAATGGTTCATGCGTTTATCCAGCTTGACAGGATAAACCTATATCGAGATAACAGTAAAGGAACTGTCGTAATCTATAGCCCAGAAATTGAAACAAATGTAGATTTTTCACAAAAAACAATGTTTTACTGTTTATCTCAAATTGTCTTTTTTTAAAGCGCCCTTACAGAAATCTTTATTTTTATTCTCTTCACATTATGTGCAACATTTTATATAATATCTATGATGTCAGACGGCTGTGCTATATGAGGCATTTGCCTCAAATATTGCTACTGGACGACCTCTTTTAAAAATGGCATGCCCGCCAAATCCATCGAATTTCCGCATACATTCGGGTCCAATTTTCGACCTCCTATTTTCAACCATTCTATTTAAAACTTTGAATGCTATATACACAATCATGTCGCGACAGCATTCAAACTTTTTAAATAATTGAATCCTACTGAATATTTCGAAATTATTAAAAAAAAAATAAAAAAAAAAATAAAAAAAAATAATAATAATAATAATAATAATAATAATAATAATAATAATAATAATAATAATAATAATTTTAATAATAATATTAATAATAATAATAATACCCTAATATAGGTATATAAATTAAACACACATAACAAAAACTTGTAGAAATACAGCCAAACCTTACACACTCAAAAGGAATGAGATCTAAAAAAAAGGGCCAAGCTCATCTACCCTTCCACATAAACGTACAGTGTCCCATAACAGCATCCTCGAAAAGCTTGGCAAAATAGAATTTGCGATTATTAATTTAACGTAATAGTTTATCAAAGTTCTTTTTTTGTAATTAATTTAAACGTAAACATGCAAATTCTATTTTGCCAAGCTTTTCGAGGATGCTGTTATGGGACACTGTACGTTTATGTGGAAGGGTAGATGAGCTTGGCCCTTTTTTTTAGATCTCATTCCTTTTGAGTGTGTAAGGTTTGGCTGTATTTCTACAAGTTTTTGTTATGTGTGTGATCTCATTACTTTTTCAAGTTCCATTACAAAATTATTTGCTAAAATATAATATTTTTATCAAAGTTGATTTAAATTCTATGGTATTAGCAGTAACAATATAGGATGTAAAATATCTAGACCCGGATTCATGTACATCCTGGGTATAGGTGGTATAACCATGGTATAACGACGGTATAAGGACTGGACCCCAATTCTTGAGTTCGTGGGAGATGAGTTGAAAACGCAATTTGAAAACGAAGTCGTTTTCGTTTTCGAAGGAATTGGTATTCTTGAACGGTATCGTGGAAAACGTCATGGGTTGTGAGTTGAAAGCATTGATATTAAACCCCTATAGTAGGCTAGATTAGCAGTCTCCTATACCTCCGCACAGGCGCGAGCGTAGCAAATTGAAGACTCAACCGGCCCATTTCAAGATGGCGATTTGGTGTTTTAATTTATGCTTTTTTAATGCAATAAAGTATTTTACTGGATTGTTTGATATGGTTTTAGCTTGTGCAGCATGGTATTAAACAAAAGAAACAATACGAAGTGATTGCATAAGGGAATTTAGTAATCATTTGGTGTTAAAGGCTAGTATGCTTACCTGTCAACCTGGCGGCAATCTTGAGAACTATTTGGCCACAAAATCGCTCCCATTTGATTAACATGTAAACTGTCATTTTAAGATGGCTTCTAATTGTACCGGAAGTGGACCACCGACTGCTGGTCTAGCCAATTATATAGGATGTCTATGGTTGAAAGAGTATCACGAAATCCAAACACTTTAAAAAGATTTGCGTATAGCAAAGAGCTCGAAAAAGTTCTATATTTATTCTAGATGGCAGTGCCTTCATAAACGCAGGCCAATCGAAAGACAAGTTGTATGAAATGATTTGATTGTTGCAATTATGTAAACAAACAGTTGAGCAAGTTCATATCAAAACAATGTTGTGCTGGCATAGGGTTGGCTAGGCTTGTCAAAACATGTAATGTAAGTATGAATTTTACTAGTCCTATAGCCAAATGGAACTTTAGACCTACACTGTTGTATTATAAATAATTTTCTACATCTGGGCCTAGGCCAGGGACGGTTTCTGATTTGTTTTATGAGAGTATAATGACACCTTTTCTCGTTCCACACAAAGAAGAAAATTTTTAAATGTCCGCCATTTGTTTACGTATCGCACTTTCCCGCCTAACTCTGCTTATACCGTCAACAAGTGTCAAGTAACTATGGTTACTTGTTGATTATATGCCAAGTGTTTAAGGCTTATTTTAAAACCTTTATTTGGAAGCCTTCCAACAAACTTTTTCAACTTTTTTTTTCAAAAGAGTCTATCATTCTATAACCTTAATGTCCATGTAAAATATGAACATTGTAGCCCCACCCGTCTGGTCAGAATCGCGGGCCGACGTATTAGATGTTAGCAGTAGTAGGCAGTAGTAGGCAGTAGCAGTAGCTAACATCCTTAAAGTGATTTTGAGCATGTTTCAAGCCATTTTTTCACCAAGAAGGAATAATCGTACCCCAATAAAATTTGGCATGTGTTGTCAGGTACCTAAATCCCCTCGATTGTGATAGTTTTCAAGTTCACATCACGTTACATGACGGCTGGGTAACACCTCGAAATCACCCCAACTCTGCTTGGTGTATAAGGTGCTTGAGTGTGTAGCGCACCGCGGCTTGGCTGCGGCGCCCTAACGGGCACCTAGATAATAATAATAATAAAAAAAAAAACTAAACCGTTTGAAAATGTGCTCTGATACCGACAAACATGCATTCTATATTTCTTACGTGACATAATAAGGTGGGTTTTTACATATAGATCGGTTTCGGTAGTCGACTTCCTGCCTAGGCCTAGATATCGTTTATGAGATGATGTAAGCGTCGGCAAGAGATGGTCAATATTCATTCCTTTCATGACTCGGTAGCAAGGAGGTATGAATAATGTAAGGAGACAGCATGCGCTATCTGTGGCTGTACAAATGAACGTGGCCGTTTTGAACGTCTCTGATCGAGTTTTTCGCAGTATTTGCTGCTTCTCGTTGGTGCTGACCAATATGGCGGCTACTAAAACATAGAGTTTTTCGCAGTATTTACTTCTTCTCGTTGGTGCTGACCAATATGGCGACTACCGTCGACGGCACTGAAACAGCTGATATTATACTTGAAACATTGATAAAACTCTTGTATCAATATGAGAATGAATAATAAAGAGTTGAAATTTAATTTTTGTTGATGTGCTGCGTTTTTGTTTGTTTTGGAATGTTCATAGCTTTGACAATGAGCTCTAATAATACCGACGACCTTGCTTTGGGTTCGAGGCTTTCGCCGACCACCATTGTCGTTCAAAGTGGCTATGGTTTTGACGGCGACATGCTGTCTCCTTACATTATTCATACCTCCTTGCTCGGTAGCGGTCACGTGGCACGAGTGTTCCGGTTGCTTTTGAGGTTATGTTACTTTCAACCGTCGTTTCCTGGGGGATTTCATCAGAGTAGGCTACGTGAACCAACGCCTTGCCGATCACCGATACTCTTACCGACTACCTGATTTACATAAACCCACCTTTAGTGTAAACCACAACCCCATTAGACAATCGATTTAGGTAAGAAATGATCCAGAATAAACCTCGCCATTCTGCATCAAAGCCTGGTTTGTCCGAGCTATTCCAAGTCAACTACAACAATGTCATCCATCCAGCTTGCTGTTTCGTGTGCACAATACATCAGCATGATTATCACCACTCTGTTGTCCTCCGTAGTCGCGTTTTTTTTGCGACATCCACCATCTACTTGCTAACCCACAAACAATGCGAGCTAGAACACCGGAAATGACCAAACATCACACGGTTTTGTCTGCGTAACTTCGTGCATTAAAGTTGTGAATTCTTTGAATGAAATCTTCTCGTGTATAGGCCTATTTCACCATCTACCTCCCATTCATTCATTTGTCTTGTTCAGAGCGTGAGTGCACATTTACTGGCGAAATATATGCTAAGTGATTTGATGGAGAAATGTAAACTGAAAACTAAACCATCTTCGTCACGAATTGGACTACTCTCTTGGAATTTGATGAGTTTCCCTTGTTTACAATCTAGTGATCACTGATTTCTATCGTGTGTCCATATCGATCAGTGAGTACACTATTATATAGACGCCTCGAGGCCATGATAATTTATGCTAGGCGTACATTCTTTCTGTGTACAAGTGACGCACCTACGCATTTCACTCATAGTTATTTTGTACGCATTGTTGTTTTTATTCTGTGAGAGATTCTATTCAGTAATGTTTTAAAAATGTCTCCACTTTCACCCAGTGGATCCACAATTTTTATTATTATTAATAATGGGATCGTGTCCTTTTGAGTAGGCTATACCGAGTAGTGCGTAACGACTGACGGTTTACTGTACTCACTGAATACTGAATGCCTTCTACCTTTATTATCGCTTCTGCATGGACGTTACTGGTCGAAGTTCGTAATCATAATCAAATTAGCACGTGCGTTCGTAGGCCTAGGCATACTTTTATCATCAATTGAGTCACGATGAAATTAGTTATGCATGCTCTCAAATGTGATGCCTATCTTAGACATGTTTGTTTAATCTCAACGTATCGTCGTATACTAATCGTAAAAGTGTTTGGATGAGGTCTCGCAAGAAACAATTTGTTTTTTTAATGAAAACATACTTTGTACGAGAAATGAGGATACAGTTATATGCATCGGAAAATATGTTGATTTTCCTGCATTTACGCTACGCTCCAGCAAAATTGAATTAAAAATATTAAAAATTATATTGTATACAGTACGTATAATAATATACAACACCCACACATCAGGACTTAAATATTGATGTTCATTTGGACACATTTTTTAAGTTAGATTTTTGTGTTTTAAACTGCTCATAAAATATAGCCTATACACAAGATTTTAATGAAAATAGTAAAACAACAGAAAATGTGATATTGTTTTTTCTAGCCCCTTTCTACGTGCGGTTTACTTCAACTTCTAGTATCGCATGCGAGATACGTGGGCTACAATGTGATAAAATGAATAAACACATTGAACGGGAAACGTGTATGTTGGTTGTATTACACAGTGGCAGCGGCGTATCTACTGGGGGGGGGGGGGGGGCATTTATATGTATTATGAGGTATTTATTGAGATACCTATATTAAATAGATATTGAGATGTTTCTTATTTTTCAATACTTTCATATATCTTCTATAAGATTTTCGTCAATAAAAACTCGTTAAAATAGTTTTTCCGGGGCTGTGCGCCCCGGACCCGCATTTGTTGGGGGGCCTCCCCCTATTGTACACAATCATGTTCTTTACGCAGGAAATAGCATAGGTATACCCATTTTTTTTTTTTGGGGGGGGGGGGGGGGGGCACCACTGACTGGATCCCAATTGTTTCATTTCCCTCTGAGCAACATTTTCTGCAGTTACTATAGTTGATCAAAAGAGTTTGTTAAAGTTGGTCATTGTTGTCTCGTTTGATGGTGTCGGCTCCCACAGGGTTGGCTTGATCTGCTTTAAATTTAAAATCCCCAAAGAAAATCAGTTGTGTGTGTGACTGAGTGGGTATAGACTCTATAATTACGAATATAGTTGTATTTATTGTTTGTCAAGGTCGTATAAGTTAGTATCAAAACTCCGAAGTGGCGTTACTTTTGATTTATAGTCATTGGTGACTGGTGAGGGGGAGAGTTTGACATGTCCCTTACAGAAAAATACTACTGAAAACTACTAAAAAAACTACTGAAAACTTTTGTGTAGTTTTTTTGGACAACTACACAAAAGTGTTTAGTAGTTACTACACTGATGTTTTCAGTAGTGAACTACACAGAAGTTTTTAGTAGTGAAACTAGTACTCAAACAATTGTTAGATAACAGGCCTAATTTTTAACATAATTTATAACAATTCTTACGGTCTGCCGTAATCATAATTATTAACAATTCTTGCGTTCTGCTGTAAGAATATACACGGTGAACTATAAAAGTACCGACCGGTAACTGTATGTTCATGTAGGTTGGCATGCTTATTCAGCTTGACCAAATGCTTGGAACGAATGTCACTAGAACGGTAGGTTATAGGCCTAGGCTTAGTAGGTTCAACTTTAATTTCTCGAGGCTAGATCTAGGCCTAGACACAACAGTAAAAAACACTTCCACCCCACCTTGACAATGAACTTTTGGCTGTATTCAACCTGAACAGGAGATAGCTGTATTTTGTATAGGCCCATAGGGCTAGCTAGGGCCTAGTAAGCTTAAGAATTGCTCCAGGGTCAGGCTCTACACCCCAATTATTCAGATTTATTCCTCCAGTCTAAAACCTGGGCCTCTAGAGATAGGCCTAGCCCTAGCCCTAGCCTAGTAGGGGGTCCCCACACGGAAAATAATCATTCAATCTTTTTAAAACAATCATTGATTTTCTGCCCGATTATTAAATTGGAATAACTATTGAGCAAACATTATTGGAAATAATTATTGAGGGATTATTGGATTTATTGAAAATTATTACAGGTGCATTTTTGTACAAAAAATATGTAGAAAAAAATCACGACAAAACCAAATGACTCGACTCATTATATATGTTTGGGCACCCTCGATAATAATATGTAGGTTAAAAAGTGTAAAAAAGTTTGTTCAGACGGGGATCGAACCAGGGCCGGCTGCATAACAGTCCCCCATCATAACGACATGCTATTTCTGCCAGTGGACTCTCTCGACTCATTATATATGTTTGGGCACCCTCGATAATAATATGTAGGTTAAAAAGTGTAAAAAAGTTTGTTCAGACGGGGATCGAACCAGGGCCGGCTGCTTAACAGTCCCCCATCATAACGACATGCTATTTCTGCCAGTGGACTCTCACTGCTTCTGTTACCTACTCTTATTCAATGAGGAAAAGTAAATAAATACGTGTTTAAAAAATAACGTTTTTATTCTGTGGATGAATAATAATTACTAAGTAAAACAGTTTAGAACCTCCTTTGAAATTTGAATTGTTGTTTCAAGAAATGGTCTGAGATGAGCACGGCTCTGCCACCTGTCGGTGACGTCTGCAAACTACCATACTGCCTGGCTGGTGGTTGTAGGAACTAGTATGAAGTTGCGGTGCTGCCCGAGATTGGCGGGTATAGGAAATAGGTAGGAAATGGGGGTTAGTTTACATGTCTCATCCAAAGATAGAAACGTATAATTACCTCCTAAATGACATGAACTCCTGATACTCGGAAATCAACTTTAACCGCGTTCGGAGTATTTTCGCCTCCATTTTTATGAAAAACTATTTGACTTGGAAACGCCCAGGAAATGGCGAATATTGAAGAAAGATTTACAAGTCGATTTCGACTAATAAAAGTTTGATTGACGAAAATCAAAATGCACTCACCTGAGCCCAGACCATCAAGAAATCACTTGCCGCACTTATATTGACGATATAACACTTTGATCTGCCCCAAATCGAATGTTTAATGTTGAAAATGACGTGAAAATGCCTGCTAGAAAGGAAGCCATTCTTGCATTAGCCAAAGATTATACTAAAGTACAACAGTCTAGGGGGTGAACACTAAACGCCAATTCACAAACGGGATCCGAACCTTGTTGCTAGTAGATGAGTTAACGTCATAGAGTGGCCATTCAGTGCTACCGGCTGCCATGTTTTATCAAAAATTACATAGTTTTGTCAAACTGCAGTAAAAGTAAACTAAATGGACATAAAAAAGACATAAAAATAGTTGCTCTGTTTGTTGCGCATTTGTTTTTCAAGTCTGTAAGCTTTACGACAGCTGAGGAAACAAGACAATTATTTTGCAACCACATGGATACACTGTATAGCCACTCTCTGCTTAAATCCTCCGTGTCCCGTGTTTACTTTCGTGCCGTCTCATAACCTATAAAATCCATTGAAGTGCATTTCGTGAGCAACAAGATGCTATTTCAGCAAAACAGGAGTTGAATCGGCTAAACTAAACGTTCAATAACATACTATAACAAATATGCGTCGTGGAATGCACTCGCGAGCATGCTATAAGGTGTATGAAATGCGAGGTGGACTAGAAGCTAGGACGAAATCATGCAAAGTCTAAGGAGCTAGGCCCGGCCTATTAATACGTTATTCACCCAGGTAACCCCAATTTGATGTAGGCCTAGCCTAGGCCTAACCCTTGTGTTAAGTTCACCAATCAAGATTAATTAGTTTATTCATAAATTCAAAATTCATAATATTGACAGTGCCAAGTCTTCGATCTGTGGTCACTTTTGTGAACTAACTAGTTGAAGTGACGCAGATCACCGCTAGGTAGCAGCATCGACACTATTTTCACAACATAAATACACGCGCCACCATTCAAACGTGTATGTTATTATATTACTTGTAAGTTTCACAAACGCTTTTTCAGGCACGTTGTTGGATGAGCGTAATTGGTGTATTGAGCTGCCATCTGTTATGCAGATGGTATTAATATTGATTTCGTTTTCCCATTGCTATGGCCTGCGAGTCACGCTGGGTTTTAATTTTTTCGACGACGACATGAGGATCAGGGGCGCACATTACACTACATTATAATTATTGGATAAAGCATGTAGGTGTTTTAAGTCGAAGTATAAAAAAAATCGTAAAACTGCGATTTTCACAAGAAATAATTTTTAAATTGCGCTCAAAATTATCACAAATACATAAAGTCATAAAATTGAAATATTAGGACTGTCCAGTTTCTGATTTTAAATTTTTACATCCAGTTCTGAAAGAATGCAATAAAGAAATTCTTTTTATCTATTCATCAACGTTTTTACCACTACCAATTAATGAAATTGTAAAACGTACTTTTGTTTCAGGATAACCTAGCAAAAAATCAAATATATCTGCATGAATTCCAATGAATTCCAATGATCAAATGAGCTTGAGTAGTGAACTACTTGAGGAAAGTAGTTACCTACTCGGACTCAGTAGTTAACTACTGGCACTTCAGTAGTTGGCCAGAAGTTAACTACTCGGACTCAGAAGTTAGCTACTGGCACTTCAGTAGTTAACTACTGAAGATCAGAAGTTAACTACTAGCCTTCCAATAGTAAACTACTTGGACTCAGTAGTTCACTACTCAAGCCCAGTAGTTAACTACTGGGCTCTTCAGTAGTTAACTACTGACATCAGTAGTAAAACTACACGAACTGAGTAGTTGTCAGTAGTTTTACTACTGACAACTACTGAAAACTACTTAAACACCAGAAGTTTTTTTCTGTAAGGGGTGGGCTCACGACGGCTGTGTCAAGTTACTAAAGTGGTTATTTAAAATGCTCTCCCGAACAGGAAATGTGGAAAAACTTTAAACTTTAAACTTTCACGATTTTCGACTGGTGTAAACATAAGCCCTAGCATACTACAGTGTCACAAACCGTTCATGTAGACCTACCTTTAAATCCTGAAAAGATAGGCCTAATCGCAAAAGTTTGAATGTCCTCAGTTCGTTGGCGTATCTCGATTGTAGGCCTACTCTTAAATCTGCTATTCATCAATCAATGAATTGCAACTTTTGAAAACTTGAAAATTTATTTTCGACGATCTTTATGCCCCGTTACCTTGAGAGAATTTTGGTTAAAAAAATATTGATCATTATTGACGTACTACGTTTTCTGTGTTTTCTTCTTCTTCTTAATTTGGGTAAGTGGTTCAGTCAAAATATCCTGATTAACAAGAAGTGGTGTAATTTCGGAACGCATATTTTTGCATGTTTGAGTGTGTATTTGCATACATTTTTTAGCCAAAATTTTCTAAATGCCCATTTTAGATTAGTTTGATTCTCTAGTATCTATGCGAAACAAAAAATACGCATGTTGAACCGTTGAAGCCGATTTAAAAGAAATTCACCCAATAACCAATTTTTGCAAATTTCAGGATCAAAAAGCTTAAAAAATTGCGAAATTTATCAGCTATCATTTTTTGGATGAGCGTAGCGAGCGTAGCGAGCGAAGCGAAGATTCCATTTCACTACACTGGAGAAAAAAATACGGAATGTTTTTTTTTCTTTCTTTCTTTCTTTTTTTTTGTATTTTTGTGTGTTTGTTAACACGATTCCGGCTAAACCGATACTCCGATTGCGATGAAATTTTATGGAGGCCTTCGAAATCTCTGAACTTAGAACTGCCACGTTTTTGAGCGCAATCGGTAAATTTTTTCTTATAAAAAACGCAATTTTACGATTTTTTTCGATTTTTTTTAAAAATTTCTTCGACTTATAACACCTACACGCTTTATCCGATTGTAATGATTTTTTCACAGAACCTTAATTTTATGAATTAGGATATTCGTGTGAAATTTGAGCGTAATCGAAAAATTATTTCTCATGAAAATCGAAATTTTACGGGTTTTTTCTTTTTTAAAACAATTCTTTGACTTATAACACCTACATGCTTTATCCTATTGTAATGATTTTTTCACAGAACCTTAATTTCATGAATTAATATACTCGTGTTAAATTTGAGCGCAATCGAATAATTATTTCTTATGAAAATTGCAATTTTACGATTTTTTATTTTTTTAAATTACGATTTATTAAAAAAATTAAGTTAATTTTGTATATAATTTAATTTAATTTAAAAAAATCTTCACTAAGTAATATTTTTTTCACAGAACAACAGAAAAGTTGCGTAACACATGGCAGCTCAATATGCACCAATTACGCTCATCCAACAACGCGGCGGGACTTAAGCGTTTTCCTAGTTAAACTGTCACTTAAGTCTAGTTTTTTTGCTCTAGATTTTATGGTAAACCGTAAAACACATTTTTGGGGGTTAATAACCCTCGATCTATGGGCGCGGCCCGTTGAGTCGGACTGTCGTGGACACATCCGTCCTAATTGTCCGTCTCTGCACGGCTTTGTACGAGCAAAGCCATCAATTGCCTTCAATTCAATGAGGACGAATCAAGAGTGCGAACTCTATTGCCTACGATGTAATTCAATTGAGTCATCATGTCAATGGCAATTAGATTGCCGCCAAGAGCTCGAGCAAACCAGGCTTTGGCGCAGAATGCAGAGGTACAGTCTGGATCACTTGGAAGTTCAAGCTATCGCTTGTATACTATCGGTTTGTGGTGTGCACCAAAATGTTAAGTAAGAATGTGTGATTGTCGATATCCGTGCACATCATAAGGGTAATTTGTAGTAATTTTTCCAAGGTTGTGCTAGCTCTGTTTTTTCTGCACACATAAAATTTGTAAATAGGCCTTCATAGTTAATTGGTTGAGCAAAGCGAGCGTAGCGAGCGAAGCGAAGATTCCATTTCACTACACTGGAGAAAAAAATCCGGAATGTTTTTTTTCTTTTTTTTTTGTATTTTTGTGTGTTCCGATTCACGATTCCGGCTAAACCGATACTCCGATTGCGATGAAATTTTATGGAGGCCTTCGAAATCTCTGAACTTAGAACTGCCACGTTTTTGAGCGCAATCGGAAAATTTTTTCTCATAAAAAACGCAATTTTACGTTTTCGTTTTTTAAAAAAATTCTTCGACTTATAACACCTACAAGCTTTATCCGATTGTAATGATTTTTTCACAGAACCTTAATTTTATGAATTAATATATTCGTGTTAAATTTGAGCGCAATCGAATAATTATTTATTATGAAAATTGCAATTTTACGATTTTTCCTTTTTTTAAAATAACGAATAATAAAAAAATTAAGTTATTTTTAAAAAAAATTTAATTTAATTAAAAACATTAAGTTAATTTTTTATTTAATTTAATTTCATTAAAAAAACTCTTCGACTAGGTAATGATTTTTTCACAGAACAACAGATAATCCGCGTAACACATTGCAGCTCAATGCACCATATACGCTCATCCAACAACGCGGCGGTGAGCGGTGAGCGTTTTCCTAGTTTAATTAAAAAAAAAAAAAAATTGTTATAATTTTTTCACAGAACAGAAAATCCGCATAAGACATGGCAGCTCAATGCACCAAAAGTTTAATAACTAGGAAAACGCTTAAGTCCCGCCGCGAGCTGCCATGTGTTATGCGGATTTTCTGTTGTTCTGTAAAAAAATTATTACTTAGTTTAAGATTTTTTTTAAATTAAATTAAAATAAATAAAAATAAACTTAATTATTTAAAAAAAATTAATCATAATTTTAAAAAAAGAAAAAAATTGAAAAAATGCGGTTTTTTATAAGAAATAAATATTCGATTGTGCTCAAATTTCACACGAATATATAAATTCATAAAATTAAGGTTCTGTGGAAAAATCATTACAATAGGATAAAGCATGTAGGTGTTATGTCAAAAAATTGTTTTAAAAAAGAAAAAACCCGCAACATTTCTATTTTCATGAAAAATAATTTTTCGATTGCGCTCAAATTTCACACGAATATCTTAATTCATAAAATTAAGGTTCTGTGTAAAAATAATTGAAATCGGATAAAGCATGTAGGTATTATAAGTCGGAAGAAATTTTTTTAAAATCGAAAAAAATCGTAAAGTTGCGATTTTCATGAGAAATAATTTTTCGATTGCGCTCAAAAACGTGGCAGTTCTAAGTTCAGAGATTTCGAAGGCCTCCATAAAATTTCATGGCAATTGGAGTATTGGTTTAGCCGGAATCGTGTTAACAAACACACAAAAATACAAAAAAGAAAGAAAAAAAAAACATTCCGGATTTTTTTCTCCAGTGTAGTGAAATGGAATCTTCGCTTCGCTCGCTACGCTCATCCAATGATCTTTTATAGGCCTATCATTACTTGTACATGAATGAGTAATCCAGATTCTATTAAATAACTATTTGATATCCCAAATAAATAAATTCGTATTTGGAGTCTACTCAGTACCAACTCAGTGTTATAACTGATTTTCAGTGGAGGACAATAAACCAAAGCGACCAAGCCAACCCTGTAGGATCCGACGCAATCGACGAGTGAGCGATAACCAACCAAATATCAATATTTTTTTATAGGAAATATAGCAATCAGTGGTATGGACATTGCGAACACTCGCGGATCAACGCCAGAATCAACAAGGCCAATTCAGAACAACTTTAAATTTATTATGTGCCTCGTTGCTAGGACGGCTCCAAAGTCATCGTTCACAAATTCCTAAGACAAGAATTGATGGACTTAAGTAGCGGGAATCGAATCGTGGACCTTCTTCATTGGACGCACGCAGAGACGCCAACCACAAGACCAACGAAATCCAAACCAAACCAACTATAAAAAACTTGAACAGTAAACAAAACCAAACAGCTCTCGGGCGTACTCGAGCGCTAGAGATGGCGTGCCATTTCTATTTATTAGGCCGCTTCGCGAACGCTTTTTAGTCGCGTTGATGGATGAGCTTTTTTTGTAAGTTTTTAGTTTGTGTGGGATCTCCTTACTTTTGCAAGTGCTTTTTGAACGCATTGTAGGTGATTGTTGTCAAGTTTCTTAATAGAAAAAATAACATAAAAAACCTTTATTAAAACCTTTATTCTAAGGATTATGTAGCCTATGTCTAACTTTTTCAACTTTTGTTTTCAAAAGGCAATACATCACCAACATTAATGTCCATATAAAATATGAGCGTTGTAGCCCCACCCGTTTGGTCAGAATCGGCCCAAATGTCACGAAAATATCGCACTAAAAATCGAAAAAAATCGTAAAAGTACGTTATTTACGAAAAATACTTTTTCTTCAATTGTACCAAAAAACGTGGCAGGTCTAAGTACAGAGATTTCAAAGGTCCCCTCCAATTTTCATCAAGATCGCATATGCCGTTTGCCCGGTAGATAACCAACAGACAGAAAAAAAAACAACCTATACCTAATTTCTTTAGGCGTCAGTGAAATTGAAGTATTCGCTTCGCTCATCCAATTATTTTCCTTTAAGCTTATTTATACCTAAAAGAAATGCCATGCTTATGTATCCTCGTACACGTTCGCTATGTTCATACATAAATTCACTTTGCCCTGTGACAGCATCCTTGCAAAGCGTGGCAAAATTATATTTGCAACTATTGTTTGAAATGTAAATGTTCGTGGAAATTTATTTTGCCAATTGCAAGGATGTAGTCTCAGGGCAAAGTGAATTTATGTGATAGCGAACATGTAGGAGCTGGTTTATAAGCTTGGCATTTCTTTTAGATCTCATTACTTTTGATTGTGTAAGGTTTGACTGTATTTTTAATATTTTTTGATATGTGGGATCTCATTACTTTTTGAAGTTCCATTGCAAAATCGTTTGTTAAAATATAATTATTTTATCAAAGTCGACTTAATTGCTATGGAATACCAATTAACAATAGAATGTAAAATATTTAGTGGTCCAAAGACTTGATTTTTGTACACATTGTAGATGCTCATTGTCAAGTAACTATTAGTTACTTGTTGATTATATGCTTGTAAAAGGCTTATGCTAATACCTTTATTTGGAAGCCTTCAAGCAATCTTTTTCGACTTTTTCTTTCAAATATCGCTACATCACTATAGCCTCAATGTTCATGTAAAATATGAACGTTGTATTCCAACCCGTTTGGCCAGAATTGCTGGCCAATTGAAACTGACGAAGTAGCCAGTACAGTATAGCCAGTGATTTTGATTTTTGAGCATGTTTCAAGTAATTTTTTTCACCAAGAAGGAATGTTCGTACACCAACAAAATTTGGCATGTGTTCTCAGATACCGAATTCCTCTGTTGTTGATTGGACGAGCGAAGCGAAGCCTTCAATTTCACTTACTGTTTTTTTTGTTTTTTTTCACTTCTGTTACCTCAAGAAAAATAGCTCGTGTTTTGTCTTTTGTTCGTTTTTGTCTTGTTTGTTCGCTCTCTACCGGGCAAACGGCATTACGATCTTGATGAAAATTGGAGGGGACCTTCGAAATCTCTGAACTTAGACCTGTATTGTTTTTGGGTACAATCGAAGAAATATTTCTCATGAATATCGTACTTTATGATTTTTTTCGTTACATTTGGGCCGATTCTTACCAAACGGTTGGGGCTACAACGTTCATATATATTTTACATGGACATTAAGGTTATATGGTGCTGTAGTACCTTTTAAAAGAAAAAGTTGAAAAAGTTAGCCAGAATCCATAGAAATAAAGGTTTTAATATGAGTTTTTTGAGGTTTATAACAATAATTAACAAGTAACTATAGAAACTTGACAACATTCACCTACAATGCGTACAGAAAGCAAGTCTTCGGGCCTCCAGTTATTTAACATTCTAATTACCATAGCAATTAGTACTACTTTATAAAAATTAGCCTAATTTAACAAAAATGATTTTGCAATGGAACTTGAAGAAGTAAAGTGATCCCACACATACCAAAACTTAAAAAAGCTCATCCATCAACGCGGCGGGACTTAAGCGTTTTTCTAGTTTTTAAGTTCACATCACGTTTCATGACGGCTGGGTGACACCTCGAAATCACCCCAACTCTGGTAGCTGTATAAGGTGCCTGAATGTGTAGCGCACCGCGACTTGGCTGCGGCGCCCTAACGGGCACCTAGATCGCACGTACGCCCGCTTCACAACCGGTACCACCTCGCAGAGCAGATGCACGTGGACTTCCTCAATTGTTGATGTTTTCTTTTAGGTGACTTTCTGAACAGGGGTTGACAAAATGCGTAAATAGTTGATGGGCCATTCAACTCAAGATAGGTTTTTTGTTAAAACAAAAACAAAACAAAAGTGATGTTGCTTGGGTCTAATTTGTATATCTTTCTGTTAAAAAAAACATGATTTTACTTTTCGTCGTGCGTAAGAAGTGGATGGTAATGAGGATACAGTTGAATCTTGAATACGAGGTCGTGGGTTTGAATCCCGCATAAGGCATTGGTATTTTGTAATCGTCCTTCATCGTCATCTGTCACCCCTCAACGTCTCGAAAAGCCTTAGTGCAACAAAAGTCGTCATCTTGAATACAAGTCATAAACATAAAGCATGTATTTAAAGAAATTCAATTCATGGTAATGGTACGTAGTGTGCTTATGCTTAGTTTTTGTTTTGAGTCATGGTCATGTTCATCCAACGGGCTCAAACCGATTGTTCAAACCCCGCTTTGTACTTGGTGTCGACCGCAATTTATATTCTGAAGTAATTACATTGCCAGCAATCTGACTCCCGCATTATGCGTACTGCGTATGAACTATGACTCATCGCAGCAAGTGTGCTTTTAGTGTGTGCATCTGTCGATGACGACCCCAACACACCGCGATATTCTGTTCCCAACAGCATTGTGCCTGGACCAACACCACTGCAGTGAAGCCGGCCGGCCACCACAGCGGCTCGGCTCGGTTCCTTCCAGTACAGCATTCTGTGTACTGCGTATGAACTATGACTCATCGCAGCAAGTGTGCTTTTAGTGTGTGCATCTGTCGATGACGACCCCAACACAACGCGATAGGTAGGTTTGTTTGTTTGTCCTGTACCAGGTTCACATATGTACTCCTGGAATCATTCGGATATACGTCATAAAAACGGAAATGGGAGTAATAAGTACACGTTACTCTCAGTAGGACAAACAAACATACTTGCACCAGCGCGGCCCTGTTGGCGGAACGTAGAACCCGAGCAGTAGTGATCACTCAGGTAGACACAGCGGCAAATAACGTGGAAGAACGTGTAGATGTAACTAAAAAGTTGAGTTTTCGGAGTGATACGTTTTGTTTACGGATGTTGAACGTTAGAAATAAAATAAAGACATATTTGTGCTATGGTTATCACAAGAAAACAAATTTTAAATGAAAGAATGGGGCCTGTAAGTGCACCATAAAGTGGACACCTGACGCAAGGGTTATGTCTCGAATGGTTAAGCATTGGCTTACTTTTCTTTTAAAATACAACTCTTTACACTTAAATAACAACTTTTAAATTATCGTGATCTCAATTTAAATTTCGGTAGGGCCTACTCTTAGTAAAAACATTATTCTTACATTTAAGTCCAGGGATAAAGTCCGAAAACATATAGTCAGATGACAGTGTGGTGTCATACACCCACTGAGTTTTCCCGTTGTGTTTGATAGATTTATTATTTATTTATGTTCATTTTTTGATAATTATACTTATTGTTTTTTACCCGTCACCGACGCTCATATTAAATCGCGTTTTACAATTTCAGACAATAATTTTAATTCATGCTTATGCCAATAGGCTATCACACCGTTCCCAATTGTTACACATACAGGCCTACATAGCACATAGGCCTACATTCAATTTGTTTCGTATGTGATGGGCTATACCTCAAAATTACTACACTGTAGTGCGTTTTTATCAACAACAAAAAAGGTAGGCCTATGTTTAGTAATAAATTCGGAAAAATCGTTTTCAACTAACATTTTTCATAATATAAATACCAATTTCTGCAGCCAAGTATTTTTAGAAGTTTCGTCATGTTCTGAATAAAGCACACTTTGTCGATGATTACAGACAACATCCGGATTATAGCATAGATGTAGGCCTAATTTATTGACATTTTCAGGGAATATGATGAAAACAATACAAGTTGTACTATTAATTGTTATTACATTATCGCGGGAAAACGTTAAATATTGCACCTTGCACTTCAGCTGTTCAGTGTTATATCAATTTGTTGCAAAATATTTGTTGATACAACAAACAGACTCGTTTCACTTCAAAAACTTAACATTCTAAATTCAAATTTGGTAATAATTCCTTGGACCAATACCAATTTCGGCGGGCCACTTTACTTATAGTAGTAATTAAATAATAAATAATAATCTTGCTATGAATTATTTTCTGGATATTCTTATGCTCAAACATAATAATATACCCAACTATTATGATGATATTATTGTATAATATTTTACATTTCATCACTATCCCATTCAGAAATATAGGAAAAGAAAGGTTCAATTTTGGCTATAGTTGGCCTACCTACTCAATTACGCCTACTTGTGGTTGTATAAGAGCGTACAAATGCAAACCGTATATGAAAATATACATCTTATTTAATGCGTGGGCGAGAAAGGTAAATGTGAGTGAACAGATCGGAAATAATCCCCGAATTGTCATAACCGGCGCGACTAACACACGTTAGCGCCATATACGCTCCAGCCCGGAATCACAATTACGCCAGCCATGTTGTGACGTAGCGCGCCGCCAGTGCTGCGATCTACATGTCGATTTGGTGCCGAATAGCCTATATATCCCCCACGATGATAGGCTAATAGGCTTTGGGCCTAACTATATTTTTCAATATTTTGGCCTAGATGATATTTTTCTAGTACATTGTTGTGCATAATATTGCTAAACGTCTTTCAAGCAGACCTATCCTAGTTTTAGGTTATGTCGGCCCTGGGCTAAGGTTTTTGCTTAGCGGTTGGGGATTCATATAATCATTAGGAAAGATATTGCTCGGCCCGGCTTTTTCCATTTTAACTTCTAGCTTCTTTCTTAGCTTCTCACTACACCAACCAAGCCACTACAAACTTTAAAAAAATATTTTTTTTAAAAACAACGCTCATATTTAAATGTACTAAAAAGTAAAAAATAAATTTTCGACCAACAAATTTTTGCCTTACTAGGAAAATAAAACCGTTGGGCGCTTTCGATATTGACATAGATTACAGAATTTTGTTGTTCATGGAGGAAAAGCGCCCAACGCTTTTATTTTCCGAGTAAGGCAAAAATTTGTTGGTCGAAAATTTATTTTTTACTTTTTAGTACATTTAAATATGAGCGTTGTTTTAAAAAAAAAAAAAATTCATGTAATATTATTTTATTCTTTTTAGTCTTAACGAATGTTGTAATCGAATATGACATATTCACAGCAAATTGTGCTCACTGGACGCGTCCGAATTTCTGCATCTCGTTGGCCCATCCTCACTAGCTGTGACTAATTTCCCATATGAAGCTTTGTTTGATTAATTAATTATGATGAATTAATTGATACACTATGGTGAATGTGAAAATTGATTCATGTATTGTCATCAAGAATATACGTCTGTGTGAAAAATTTCAGCTCGGTCGTACATTTGGTAGTGGGTGAATTATCTATTCCCATATAAAACTCCAGGATTAATTAATTAAGATGAATTAATTGATTAATTAGTGAATCTGTTAATTGATTCATCTATTGTTATCAAGAATACGTATGTGTGAAAAATTTCAGCTCGATTGGACATTGAGAAGTGGGTGAAATATCGATTATAAGATTCCGTCCAGACAGACAGACAAACACATGAAGCTAATATAAGCGTTGTAAAAAATGGCGCAATATTTTGTCGTTTTACACCCACTCCTGCTAAAGAAGCAGGTGTAAAATTCTTACTCCAGTCGCAGTAGTGGTAACTTACAACAGGACAAAAAAACGTTTCTGGGTTGTGACAGGTACATTTACACCAGGACAGAAAAACGGGTTTTCGTGACAAACTTGTACCTGGTGTAATTGAAACAGGACAAACAAACGAAGCTAGTGAAGCCGGCCGGCCACCACAGCGGCTCGGCTCGGTTCCTTCCAGTACAGCATTCTGTGTACTGCGTATGAACTATGACTCATCGCAGCAAGTGTGCTTTTAGTGTGTGCACCTGTCGATGACGACCCCAACACACCGCGATATTCTGTTCCCAACAGCATTGTGCCTGGACCAACACCACTGCAGTGAAGCCGGCCGGCCACCACAGCGGCTCGGCTCGGTTCCTTCCAGTACAGCATTCTGTGTACTGCGTATGAACTATGACTCATCGCAGCAAGTGTGCTTTTAGTGTGTGCACCTGTCGATGACGACCCCAACACACCGCGATATTCTGTTCCCAACAGCATTGTGCCTGGACCAACACCACTGCAGTGAAGCCGGCCGGCCACCACAGCGGCTCGGCTCGGCTCGGTTCCTTCCAGTACAGCATTCTGTGTACTGCGTATGAACTATGACTCATCGCAGCAAGTGTGCTTTTAGTGTGTGCACCTGTCGATGACGACCCCAACACACCGCGATATTCTGTTCCCAACAGCATTGTGCCTGGACCAACACCACTGCAGTGAAGCCGGCCGGCCACCACAGCGGCTCGGCTCGGTTCCTTCCAGTACAGCATTCTGTGTACTGCGTATGAACTATGACTCATCGCAGCAAGTGTGCTTTTAGTGTGTGCACCTGTCGATGACGACCCCAACACACCGCGATATTCTGTTCCCAACAGCATTGTGCCTGGACCAACACCACTGCAGTGAAGCCGGCCGGCCACCACAGCGGCTCGGCTCGGTTCCTTCCAGTACAGCATTCTGTGTACTGCGTATGAACTATGACTCATCGCAGCAAGTGTGCTTTTAGTGTGTGCACCTGTCGATGACGACCCAACGACCCTGCGATATTCTGTTCCCAACAGCATTGTGCCTGGACCAACACCACTGCAGTGAAGCCGGCCAGCCACCACAGCGGCTCGGCTCGGCTCGGTTCCTTCCAGTACAGCATTCTGTGTACTGCGTATGAACTATGACTCATCGCAGCAAGTGTGCTTTTAGTGTGTGCACCTGTCGATGACGACCCCAACACACCGCGATATTCTGTTCCCAACAGCATTGTGCCTGGACCAACACCACTGCAGTGAAGGCCGGCCACCACCACAGCGGCTCGGCTCACGGCTCGTTCCTTCCAGTACAGCATTCTGTGGTACATAGCGTATGAACTATGACTCATCGCAGCAAGTGTGCTTTTAGTGTTGCACCTGTCGATGACGACCCCAACACAAACTGCGATATTCTGTTCCCAACAGCATTGTGCCTGGACCAACACCACTGCAGTGAAGCCGGCCAGCCACCACCCGCGGCTCGGCTCGGCTCGGTTCCTTCCAGTACAGCATTCTGTGTCTGCGTATGAACTATGACTCATCGCAGCAAGTGTGCTTTTAGTGTGTGCACCTGTCGATGACGACCCCAACACAGACCGCGATATTCTGTTCCCAACAGCATTGTGCCTGGACCAACACCACTGCAGTGAAGCCGGCCGGCCACCACAGCGGCTCGGCTCGGTTCCTTCCAGTACAGCATTCTGTGTACTGCGTATGAACTATGACTCATCGCAGCAAGTGTGCTTTTAGTGTGTGCACCTGTCGATGACGACCCCAACACACCGCGATATTCTGTTCCCAACAGCATTGTGCCTGGACCAACACCACTGCAGTGAAGCCGGCCAGCCACCACAGCGGCTCGGCTCGGTTCCTTCCAGTACAGCATTCTGTGTACTGCGTATGAACTATGACTCATCGCAGCAAGTGTGCTTTTAGTGTGTGCACCTGTCGATGACGACCCCAACACACCGCGATATTCTGTTCCCAACAGCATTGTGCCTGGACCAACACCACTGCAGTGAAGCCCGCCGGCCACCACAGCGGCTCGGCTCGGCTCCTTCCAGTACAGCATTCTGCGTTAAATTGAAATGCTCTGACTCATATGAGACACCGCGCACTTGCTCCGCTCCGGCTTACTTACCCTCTTTCGCTCGGTTTCGTTCATCCTCGATTGCTCCAGCGAGCAACTTTAGAGGTCCCCAACTCTTGTCACATTCTCCCCCTACATCTTGTTCGATGCAATTCTGGGGCCTTCTTGCCCGATGCACAGGTTCCGCGATCCACCTATACCTACTAATTCACGCAGGTGACGGAAGTACCAACACCAAGGTGTGGCCTACATTCGCACGGCAAGAGCTGGCTTATACTTAACAGCTATTTGTTTCTTGCAGCAACTATTTATTGTTATTGTAAGTCCATAGTATGACTTCACTAGAATAAAACGTTGTGTCACAATTTTGGATATTTATACCACAAAACATTTTTTTTAAAATGGGTGTTTTGAACCATTTTTGCAGATTCTGAATCATAAAATTGATTTAAATTTTGTAATTTTTTTCTAGCCAGTTTATGGAAAAGTGCTTTGGCAGGTGAGGTGCCTTCATATTTCATTTTTACTCGAATCATGTTATAATTACATTTCCTACATAATGTGACTAAAATTGTCTGATAAATTCTAACCTGGTAAAATGAGCATTTGTAATCTTTTACAAGAACAGCAAGGTATAGTGTGATTCAGATAAGGTGGCGGTCGCCGAGGGATCGCAGCACTGTCGTCTACGCACTATGGCCACAGGATCGGAAAAAAGTAAATAAAATAACGGTCTCTAAAACTGCTTTCGGAGAAAAACACAACTATTTTAAAGCTAAGCCTTGCCCAATATATCCTAAAAATAAAGTATTTATGAAGTGTACGAATAAAATCAAGACATTTTGATGCTCCTAAACATTGACATCACATCTGGCGAGGTTGGCATTATAAACAGCTGGAACTTTGGACACAGCATAACCAACAAGGCAAAAAACACTTTCGTAATCGTGATTACCTAAAATCATTATTTCGCTAAAATACTGACTCTGTGGGACGAACTACTTTATTCACAGCTTATAAAATGTTGATTTATGTGATAAAATATCACGATAACATGACCAAATACGGTAGGCCCTACCTAATGCCAGTTGTATGTAAATTGTCAACGTTGGCGTCCGTGCTCTCGCTTGACCTTGACGGCCGCCACCTTATCTGAATCACACTATAGTCGCACATGTTTTTTTGTTCCAAGGAAAATGCCAAGTGTTTTGCGTATAAACAAATGTTTCATGATGTGTCAAGAGTAAATGCTTTGATTTGAAGTATTTAAAAACTACTTGAGACGGTGATCGAAGATACTTATCGGCGCCAATGTGACAGTGGGGTGTGGCTTGCCTTGACCATCAAATGCACCTGTCACACAAACTATAATAGCTATGTTTCCTCTCCAAACACGTAATGATTCACTGTAGTAAGTCTCAATAAGAGGATTAAATTTACAAAAAACAGTTGTTCAACAGGCTTCACCGTGCACAATTTGTATTCTGACAAGTGACCATAACAGGTAGTGGATTATAATACTTGTTGACACGCCGTTTAGTGGGGCCAGAGGATAAACCAGTCATATCTTGATCTCAACACATATTTAGATATAGAGCTATACAATTCGCTCGCTCTAAGAGAGGGATTGTACGGAAAGAATAGTCGTTTCAATTATAATACTCACATTACGCACGGCACTTTGTTGTTTGCTCAACGTGCATGAAATGTCCCGAAGATTCTGTATTTTCCTACTTATTTGGTATAGCCGCCTGACATCACAGATGTTTCAAGAACAGTGATGTCATGAAAACAAATTTCACGGAGAATGATAATTATTTGGTAGATTTGGATGTAGCTTTTTCTGAAGCTTTAGTTAGCATCTGATAAGAAATTTTGCAAGGTTGTACAGCAACGATATGTACTGTTCACCCCTTTTTTAAAATAGATATGAACAAGTTTTTGCTTATTTGGTATAAGGGCACGTCAACTGTTATGTCATAATGCACCACTCTAGTCGTGGGGATGGAGAGTGCCGTGCTGGACAGAACCAAGGAGGTTGTATTAGATGGACAGAACCAGTCACGGACAGTGGCGAAAGTTTAGCGGGGGAGGGGGGTTACGTCGTTGTCGTCGTCTGTTTGATCGTCAGGTTAGGCAAGGAGGAGGCATACTCAACGCAACTGCCAGAGCTCACCTCTAGTTTTAGAGAGTAAATTACTCTGCCCCGACGTGCTAGCGAATGGTGTTCGTGATATAGATTTAGCCTATTTTCTCTCCTAATTTTGAAAATTTTACAAAATCTCAAATCATACTAATTTTTATCATTCCTGGTTCAATTTTTGAAGTGTCTATAGTTTAACTTAGTTCGCAAATTTGCATCTTTTAAAAGCCGCACACGTGTAAAAACAAAAAAGTTGACAAGTAAGGCAACTTTTTCAGTTTCTGTCATACAATATCTCTTGTATGTACGTGTTCGAACCTTAGTCGAACTTGAAAACAAAGTTAATCGTAATCCCCATCTTTGTTCGGCCTTGCTCTTTAGACTTGGGTACCCCATCACCTGTTGGACTGGTGCGTGCAATTATCCCATCTAGGTGCCCGTTAGAGCGCCGCAACCAAGCCGTGGCGCGCTACACACTCAGGCACTTTATACAGCAAGCAGAGTTGAGGTGTTTTCGAGGTGTTACCCAACCGTCATGAAACGTGATGTGAACTTGAAAACTATCACAATCGAGGGGATTTAGGTACCTGACAACACATGCCAAATTTGGTTGGTGTACGAACATTCCTTCTTGGTGAAAAAATGACTTTAAACATGCTCAAAATCACTTTAAGGATGTTAGTTGTTACTACTACTACTACTACTACTACTACTACTACTACTACTACTACTACTGCTGCTGCTGCTGCTGCTGCTGCTGCTACTACTACTACTACTACTACTACTACTACTACTACTACTACTACTACTACTACTACTACTACTACTACTACTACTACTACTACTACACTACTACTACTACTACTACTACTTGCAATTATGTGCTGGAAGTATTAGCACTGTAATTGCCCATCTCTTGAACCTGTCTTTCTCGTGGGGTTGTGTCCCGCTCCCATTAAAGCGCTCGATTGTTAGACCTGTTTACAAAAATGGCGATCACAAAGATTTCTCTAACTATAGACCTATTTCTATTTTGCCGTCAATAGAGAAAATAATGGAACGGTACGTGGCAGATTTGCTAATTAAATACCTAAATGATTTTAAAATAATTGATACAAAACAATATGGGTACCATAAAGGGAAAAGTACAGGGAAACTGCTTGACGACTTCGCAGATATTGTAAAGGGGGCGTTAAACAACAACCTTAATGTTTTAACAATTTTTATAGATTTCAGCAAAGCTTTCGACACGTTGTTGCACAAACGATTATTGCATGCTTTAGATATAGTGGGAATATCGGGGCCATCATTAGACTGTTTCAAGATTATCTTTCAAACAGATGCATGACTGTTAAAGTCAATAATGTTCTAAGCAAAAATGTTGAAATCACGTCAGGAGTTCCACAGGGATCTATTCTGGGCCCTTTGCTTTACCTCATTTATGTGAATGACATGTTAAAGGAAGTAAAGAATTGCTTTGCATTTTTGTACGCTGACGATACAGCGCTGGTGATAGTTCACAAAAATCTAGAAATTGCTAAAAAGCTATTGCAGCGTGATTTTATAAATTTGTTGAGATGGGCTCACGATAATGGTCTAACAATTAATTTTAAGAAAACCAAAGTGATCTATATACACACTCCCTTTATGTCCCATCAGAAAATAGAAATTGTGTTTCATGAAAACGCCTGTTTGCATGCAAATCATAGAACGGGATTACTGTCAATAAATGATAATTGTATGTGTAAAAGAAACCTAGAAAACGTAACAGAATTTACGTATTTAGGTGTCATAATAGATCACAATTTCAAATGGAGTTTTCATATTGAGAAATTATGTAATCGGCTAAGATCAGCTTTGTATAGTATTAAAACTCTAAAGCAATATGTCAAGGGGGGTGTTTTAAAAGTTGTCTATCACGCTCTTGTAGAGTCTATAATTAGGTATGGCTTACTAGCATGGGGTGCTACATCCGGTACATATGTGCAAGATATTGTTAACATTCAGAAACGTATTTTTAAGATCATGTATCCTCACAAGTATGAGTTAAATGGTAATGTAGGTTTAATGTTTGTAAATGAACTACATGAATAGATGATACTAACGAATAACTATTTTGACAAAGATTACTTAGCTGTGACGCAACATACACACGATACAAGAAATAGAGATAGATCTTTAATACCGGCAACCAGTTACAACACTTATGGAGATCAGGAAAGAAAAATTATTGTACCTAAATACTTAAATACCTTACCTGACAATTTAAATCATTAAAATCTATGAATGAGGTGAAGAGGAAAATAAAAGAATGGATAATAAAAAGGGAATGAATATTATTGTCTATGATTTGTCTTTGTTTTTGTTTTTGAAGTTATGTAATCTTTGGTGGGGTGGTTATATGGTAGTATAATGTTTCTTATATTGTATACTATTGTGTTACTCTTTAGTTTTAGAATGTTTTTCATTTTTTGTTATCTGAATTTTGTATCACGACAAAATGAGAGTCAGAGATATTGTTTATATATGTTTTGTTGTTAAAGAGACTCTGCAGACAAGCTACGTAAGTAGTTTTGCGGAGTCTGAAATTGCTGTATTTTGTATTTTTTTCCAAATAAAGAACAATTCAAAAAAAAAAAACTACTACTACTACTACTACTACTACTACTACTACTACTACTACTACTACTACTACTACTACTACTACTACTACTACTACTACTACTACTACTACTACTACTACTACTACTACTACTACTACTACTACTACTACTACTACTACTACTACTACTACTACACTACTACTACTACTACTACTACTACTACACTACTACTACTACGCAAACGTAAACGTAAACGTATTTTTAAGATCATGTATCCTCACAGGTATGACATAGATGGTAATGTAGGTTTAATGTTTGTAAATGAACTACATGAATATATGATACTAACGAATAACTATTTTGACAAAGATTACTTAGCTGTGACGCAACATACATACGATACAAGAAATAGAGATAGATTTTTAATACCGGCAACCAGATACAACACTTATGGAGATCAGGAAAGAAAAATTATTGTACCTAAATTCTTAAATACCTTACCTGACAATTTAAAATCATTAAAATCTATGAATGAGGTGAAGAGGAAAATAAAAGAATGGATAATAAAAAGGGAATGAATATTATTGTCTATGATTTGTCTTTGTTTTTGTTTTTGAAGTTATGTAATCTTTGGTGGGGTGGTTATATGGTAGTATAATGTTTCTTATATTGTATACTATTGTGTTACTCTTTAGTTTTAGAATGTTTTTCATTTTTTGTTATCTGAATTTATTGTATCACGACAAAATGAGAGTCAGAGATATTGTTTATATATGTTTTGTTGTTAAAGAGACTCTGCAGACAAGCTACGTAAGTAGTTTTGCGGAGTCTGAAATTGCTGTATTTTGTATTTTTTCCAAATAAAGAACAATTCAAAAAAAAAAAAAAAAAAACTACTACTACTACTACTACTACTACTACTACTACTACTACTACTACTACTACTACTACTACTACAGTACTACTACTACTACTACTACTACTACTACTACTACTATTTGCTATGGGCTCACGATAATGGTCTAACAATTAATTTTAAGAAAACCAAAGTGATCTATATACACACTCCCTTTATGTCCCATCAGAAAATAGAAATTGTGTTTCATGAAAACGCCTGTTTGCATGCAAATCATAGAAGGGGATTACTGTCAATAAATGATAATTGTATGTGTAAAAGATACCTAGAAAACGTAACAGAATTTACGTATTTAGGTGTCATAATAGATCACAATTTCAAATGGAGTTTTCATATTGAGAAATTATGTAATCGGCTAAGATCAGCTTTGTATAGTATTAAAACTCTAAAGCAATATGTCAAGGGGGTGTTTTAAAAGTTGTCTATCACGCTCTTGTAGAGTCTGTAATTAGGTATGGCTTACTAGCATGGGGTGCTACATCCGGTACATATGTGCAAGATATTGTTAACATTCAGAAACGTATTTTTAAGATCATGTATCCTCACAAGTATGAGTTAAATGGTAATGTAGGTTTAATGTTTGTAAATGAACTACATGAATATATGATACTAACGAATAACTATTTTGACAAAGATTACTTAGCTGTGACGCAACATACATACGATACAAGAAATAGAGATAGATTTTTAATACCGGCAACCAGATACAACACTTATGGAGATCAGGAAAGAAAAATTATTGTACCTAAATTCTTAAATACCTTACCTGACAATTTAAAATCATTAAAATCTATGAATGAGGTGAAGAGGAAAATAAAAGAATGGATAATAAAAAGGGAATGAATATTATTGTCTATGATTTGTCTTTGTTTTTGTTTTTGAAGTTATGTAATCTTTGGTTTTAGTGTATACTATTGTGTTACTCTTTAGTTTTAGAATGTTTTTCATTTTTTGTTATCTGAATTTATTGTATCACGACAAAATGAGAGTCAGAGATATTGTTTATATATGTTTTGTTGTTAAAGAGACTCTGCAGACAAGCTACGTAAGTAGTTTTGCGGAGTCTGAAATTGCTGTATTTTGTATTTTTTTCCAAATAAAGAACAATTCAAAAAAAAAAAAACTACTACTACTACTACTACTACTACTACTACTACTACTACTACTACTACTACACACTACCATACACACTACCACTACCACTACCACTACCACTACCACTACCACTACCACTACCACTACCACTACCACTACCACTACCACTACCACTACCACTACCACTACCACTACCACTACCACTACCACTACTACTACTACTACTGGGCAATTCCATGAAAATGTCAACCAATGAACCAAAATTTGAAATTAGTTCAATCATATCATGTCATACATCATTTTAAAGCTAAAAGTACATAGAATTAGAAAATAATGGTCACTTGGACTATAAAATTTATACAAACATACTACGGTCTTATAAAGTTGACGAACAAAACCGATTTAAAAAAAACGGAAATTGTGCTTCAACTTTTATGTGAATTTGTGGATGGTATTTTTGTTTTACCAACATGTTTACACTTAATATTTACTATTCTTATTCTACTAATACTTTCTAAATTGGGTGGCAATTGACTTTGATTTTTTTACTGTGAAATAGAATTTTACGACTGACACTCACGCAACTATTTTTACGTCCGACACTAAAGCGACAAAAAAGTTTTATAAATAGCGGACAATTTATCCCAAAGTATTGCAATTGTATGCATAAAGCAAGAAGTATACCTAGAATGAAGATTTGGTTAAAAATCCATATTTAAATTTATGGTTTGCCCAAAATTGTGGTGTCGGACGTAAAAAATTTTTTACGTCCGACACCACTTTACGTCCGACACTTTGAAACAAGCATTGTGGACTGATTCTTATATGTTTATACAACTGTAGACACTCATTATGATATCTTCATTTAACAAGACATTGAAAGTAAATAATTGGAAATTAGATTGGGAGCTTAAAACCATTTCATCTGGCCTTGGCAATTCACATGTTGTAGGCTACATAATAAGTTGTTTAAAAATGTATTTCACTTTAAAAGTGGAGCCTTTTTTGGAGTAGGCCAATTTTGTATAAAAAAAAAATTGGCTGTACTGTAATAATTAAATTGGCAAACCTGTAGAAAATCAAAATGGCAACCCTAAATCAGCTGTTCAACAAGTGGAAAATTAGGACTTTAATCTTTGCAGCATTGAAGTTTGTTCTTAAGTAAGAAGAAAGTTATTTTACATCTGCAACTTACAAGGTAAGATTCAATTACTTTATTATGACTAGGCCTATGTAGTTTAGTTACCAGGCCTAGATCTACATCTAAACTAGGGCAAAAGATATATTTTGTAATGCCTAGGAGGACTAACCATAGGCCCTAACCTAATTCATTGTTTGTAGGGTTGGCTGTGATCATTTACAAAATGCCACCAAAAACCAATAAACAGAAAATGATTGAACGGCAAAACAAATTGAATGGCAATCCCATTCTAAGACAAGAATATCTACAGAAAGAAAGAGAGAGAAAGCGAAAAGCTCGTCTAGAAGAGAAAAAGAAAATGTCTCCAATTCAATTGAAAAGGTTGAAAACACAGGAAAGTGAAAGAGTAAAAAAATGGTATAAAGAGAAAGTCAAAACTAGAAAGTCAACTGAACCACCTGCAGCCCTTTTAGAAGGCCAAGAAGTTAATTTAGACCTCACCCCTAAAACTCCTTACAAGAGCCGGCAAGCTTTCGGTAAAGCCGTTAAAAGAGCCATTGAGACATTACCAAACTCACCAAGGAAGCGTAAGGCAGTGGTTGTGTCATTAGCTGAAAAGTGTGGGCTCAATGTACATCTATCCAATCAAAAAGTTCGTTCAGATGGGGCAGAGAGGAAAGAAATGGAAAATGTTGTTACAAATTTCTTCCAGAGCGACGATGTGTCGTGGCAAGCACCTGGGCGTAAAGATAAAGTTGTTTGTTATGAAATAGATAACATTACCAGGAAACGGACTAAAGTAGAGATGCAGACAAGATATTTACTCATGTCCGTGCAAGAAGCTCACCGACTCTTTAAGGAAACAAATCCGATTTACAAAATAGGAAAATCTAAATTTGCATCAATGCTTCCAAAACACTGCAAGCTCTTTGACAAGATACCACACAATGTTTGTGTTTGTACTTATCACGAAAATGTACGGTTGCTTCTGGATGCTCTAAAAGACCATACAGATCTAAGCACAGTTTTTGAAACATTCATTGGCAAGATTGTATGTTGTTCAAGCTCAAGGGCATGTATGACATCACAGTGTAACTTGTGCCAAGGTCGTATTAGAAATTTTACCCCCAAACCTGAAAATCTTGTTCAACCACTCAAATATTGCCAGTGGCAAAAAGCTGAAAAGAAAGCAGAGAAAGTGGAAATATTGTGCACTGTGCAAGAAGCATTTAACGAGTTGGTAGTTCAACTACAACCATTTCTGCTCCATACTTATGTAAAACGTCAGCAAGCTGCCACATTTAAGGAGCTTCGGGACAGCGTTAACGGAAAGGAAATTCTTCTTCAAGTTGACTTCTCCGAAAATGCTTCTTTACTGAATCAAAATGAGGTCCAGGCAGCTCATTGGAGTCATGGTCAGGCTACTGTCTTCACGGCATATGCTTGGATAAGTAATGATATAAATAAAAGTATTGTTTTGGTGTCTGACAATTTGGACCACACTAAATTGAGTGTATTCAAGTATATGGACACAATATTGACTCTATTAAAACGTGAACACTGCAACATTAGGACTGTGAACGTATTTTCTGACGGAGCAGCGTCACAATTCAAACAGCGATACCTGTTTGCAAACTTGCAACTCTTTGAAGAGAGACACAACATTAAGATAAAGTGGCATTTTTTCGCTACTTCACATGGGAAAGGCGTAGTAGATGGGATCGGTGGAACGGTTAATAGATCTGTTTGGCGTTATGTAAAGACTGGAGCTGTGAATGTAAGTACACCAGACATATTTGCGAAAGTTGCTGCCGACAGAAATCCAAATGTTCACATCGAGTTCATCTCCAATGTGGATATAGAAAAGAACAGGACAACACTAGAAGAGCATTGGAATGATACACTTCCTACGCCAAACTGCCTCTCTCTTCATTGTGTGTACCCACAAGGAAAAGGTCACTTATTCGTCTCAGATGTTTCATCCTCGACCAATTTTACTAAAGTGAAAGTAAAAGATAACAGTGAAGAAGAAAGTGATACGCTCGACGATGTTGATGATATTGGGGATATTAACGTCAATGACTGGGTCGTCGTAACTTACGATGGTATGAGGTTTCCTGGTATCGTTACAAAACTGGGTAACCAAAATGACGTTGAAGTTCAAGCTATGCACAAAGCGGGATCTTACTACAAATGGCCAAAGCGAGATGAAGTTGTGTTTTACCTCCGCCAAGACATTCTGATGAAGGTTGAGCCTCCTTCTGTGAAAGGATCTCGTGGCCAATATTCTTTTTCAGAAAATTTCTGACTTGTAAGACCGAATCTGTAACTTTGATAACTATCCAATTCATGATTTTACATTCCAATGACCTGTAATTCATATATTTTGAATGCCATTTATCGAGTTGTGTTAATTTATCATATATCGTTCAGACGTTTTACGTCCGACACTAGTTATTTTACGTCCGACACTTATTTAAGAAAATCATCATTACTACACAATTCACCTGACTTCTTGAACAAACTTGTTTTTATTAAGGATACACATTAAAAATTAAAAATTAAATAGCCACTAGCATGTAACTACTTTGTAATCACAGAATATTGGCAATAAACATGCTGGCGTGATGAAATGGGTTTTGTATGTTTTACGTCCGACCCCAATCATTGTCCTTGATTTTCATAGCCTTATTTAGCTAAAATATCCTGGTCGTATTTTTTTCTTAAATTCACTATGTCCTACTTTACTTCCTAAAAGTAAAGATTACTAAGAATTAAATTGTTATCTATAAAAAAATTGCATTTGTGATACAAAATATGTGCGAAAATTTTACGTCCGACACCATGGAATTGCCCTACTACTACTACTACTACTACTACTACTACTACTACTACTACTACTACTACTACTACTACTACTACTACTACTACTACTACTACTACTACTACTACTACTACTACTACTACTACTACTACTACTACCACTACCACTACTACCACTACTACTACCACTACAACCACCACCACCACTACTTCCACTACAACCACCACCACCACTACTACCACCACTACTACCACCACTACTACTACTACTACGACCACTACGACTACTACGACTACCACTACCACTACCACTACCACTATCTAATTCGTCAGTTTCAATTGCCCAGCGATTCTGACCAAACGGGTGGGGCTACAACTTTCATATTTTACATGGACATTAAGGTAATAGTGATGTATTTTATTTATGATATTTTTAAAAATCGAAAAAATCGTAAAATTGCAATTTTCATAAGAAAACATTTTTCGATTGCGATCAAATTTAACACGAATATATTAATTCTTAAAATTTAGGTTCTGTGAAAAAATCATTACAATCGAATATAGCATGTAGATGTTATAAATCGAAGAATTTTTTTTAAAATCGAAAAAATCGTAAAATTGCGATTTTCATGAGAAATAATTTTTTGATCGCGCTCAAAAACGTGGCAGTTCTAAGTTCAGAGATTTCGAAGGCCTCCAGAAAATTTCATCGAATTTGGAGTATCGGTTTAGCCGGAATCGTGTTAACAGACAGACAAAAATACAAAAAGAAAGAATGAAAAAGAAAAAAAACAGTCCTGATTTTTTTCTCCAGTGTAGTGAAATGGAATCTTCGCTTCGCTCGCTACGCTCATCCAAAAAAAGAGGGCCAAGCTCATCTACCCTTCCACATTTGCGCATTCTTAATTCATAAACGTACAGTGTCTTCTAACAACATCCTTGAAATGCTTGGCAAAATAGAATTTGTATGACCATTACGTTTAAATTAATTAGAAAAAAAGAATTTGGATGAACTATTAGGTTTAAAATAGTTGCAAATTCTATTTTGCCAAGCTTTTCAAGGATGTTGTTACAAGACACTGTACGTTTATGAATAAGAATGCGCAAATGTGGAAGGGTTGATGACCTTGGCCCTTTTTTTGGATGAGCGTAGCGAGCGAAGCAAAGATTCCATTTCACTACACTGGAGAAAAAAATCCAGACAGTTTTTTTTTCTACTTCTTTCTTTCTTTTTGTATTTTTGTCTGTCTGTTAACACGATTCCGGCTAAACCGATACTCCAATTGTGATGAAATTTTCTGGAGGCCTTCGAAATCTCTGAACTTAGAACTGTCACGTTTTTGAGCGCAATCGAAAAATTATTTCTCATGAAAATCGCAATTTTACTATTTAAATTTTTTTTTCGATTTATCTAGGGCGACGGACGTCGCCCGGCAGACAAGCTCATGCGACTGCTTAGGCGACACGAACTCCAGCCCTGTATGCCCTGTAATGTATGTGCCCTGTAATTCTTGGCCATGGCCAAGCCATTTTTTTAATGATTTCGAGTTTAAAAATTTAACTTTTTTACCACAAAAATCGTTGGCTTGGCGCTCGTCAATAGGCGAAATGATCTTACTTATTTTCAAAGCGAAACTAGGGAGAAAGAATAAAACGCTTGGCTCAATTTCTATATCTCACAGCAAGACTTTTGAAGGAGAGCTTGGCTGCCGTTTTTTTTTTTTTTTTTTTTACAAATTTTTGTATTTGGTTGGATAACATCTACATGCTTTATTCGATTGTAATGATTTTTTCACAGAACCTTAATTTTATAAATTAATATATTCGAGTGAAATTTGAGCGCAATCGAAAAATGTTTTCTTATGATAATTGCAATTTTACGATTTTTTCGATTTTTAAAACATTTCTTCGACTTATAACACCTATATGCATTATTAAAAATGAAACTATATACAGGTAGTAACGTTGTAAATAAAAATCATTGGACTTTCCACTGTTATCAATATTTATATTTCAAATGTGATGTTTCGAATCCTTTACAGGAGTCTTTATCAAACTTATATATAAGTTATAATATTAAGCGAGCGAAGCGAGCGTTTCCATTTGACTCTGCCGGAAAAAATAGTCACTGGTTTCGTTTTTTGTTTGTTTTTTGTTTGTATGTCTCGCCATAACGTTTGAACGGAGGCTCGGATCGAGTTAAAATTTTGACCATCCGCAAGCTTTGTTCTCGATTGAATGCCATTAGTTTTGTGGCAAAATCGTTCAAAAATTTAAAAAGTTACGGCGCAAACTAAACGGCGACAAAATCTGAGGTGGTTAAATCATTTAGAATGTCCGTCCGGTCACGAATATGTTAATTTTATTTTGATCCGATTAGTAGTGCAGATGGAAATTACATTATAACAAAAGTAACGTTGCCATGGCAACGAAAAGACGCGCGAAGTTTCTAATGCACTGCCACCTAGAAGTAATCAAAATACTTTCGAGGGAGCAGTGTATTATTTGTCACCAAAGAGTTTAAATAGTGTTCCCAAGGAGTCAAGGTCCTCTAGATCAGGGGTCGGCAACTAGATTGTGTATGGGACCACTTACCAGTACTGCTTGACATGTGAGGGGTTTTAGGTCATCCTCGGTCCGGTGATTTTGTTAGTTCGAGAAATTACACCTTATCTGTTGAGCTTGTTGGGGCAAGAGATGAATGGGTGATACATGAAGATGAAAATGAAACTCTGGAGTGAATGGAGGACCATGTTAAAGATAACAAATGAGTGGACTGTAAATGAAGGCCCTGGTTCAGCGATCCACGGACACAATAACACACACTTTGAATGGCAAATCACAAGTAAAAACACTGTATTTATTAATAACTTATCGAAAGTTAACAGAGAATAACACTAGACCATACGAATGGCCGATGCAGTAAGTAATTTCAGTCTGATGATAAACATAGTTGAAAACAAAGAAACATAACGTCCTTTTCAACACCAAAGAAATTGATACAAAAGTATTAGGATGGCGGTGAGCAATAAACAATGAAGTTAAAGTGCACAAATAGTAACAGGATGGCTGTGAACAACAAGGCAGTGCAAGTGTTGCATAAACAGAGCTAGTTTCTAAAATTCGGCTCGCGATTGGTATAGGAAATCCGTTATACGTCTTCCAGGTGCTTGTCAGTGATTTTGGACCTTAGTTTATTTTTTACACTGTTCATTCTTGAAAACGATGCTTCGCAGATGTATGTTGATCCGAACATTACGCACATGTGTATCGCAATCTTTCGCAGTCCTGGGTATTTGTCGTTCGAAACGTATTTTGCCCAGAATACTTGTGTGGGCGTGTCGGGCGGTAAAGATTTAAGTGACGTGTCCTCTTGGAAGTCAATAATTTCGAGCTGAAGTTTCGCTTGTGATATGTGGAATAAACTTGCAGCTACCTTGCTCCACTCCCCTGTTGGACTCAAAGAAAAGGGCTGTTTCAAGATGTGAGCCAATTGCTCAATTAAATCAAAATCGCGAAATCTTGTTTCAAATTCACTTTGTAGTGTTGCAATGAAATCACAGAATTCAGATACATCTGCTTTTGACTCGCAGTCAAGTTTGTACTCGGACAATGTTGGAAAATGAAGAATTTCACCTGTGAGATCCATTTTAAAGATGGTTAATTTGCGCTTGAACGTTTTAACATTCTGAATCAGGTCACAAATTAACTTGTCTCTACCTTGTAGATTTGTGTTGAGAGTGTTCAGGTGGCCCAAAATGTTTAAGAAAGCCAACGCTAGCATTTCTGATTCGCTTTGAAGAAATGCATGAAAGTCATTGGCAACCGGGGTATTTAAATTTCCCAAAAATGTCGAAATTTATTTTCTGAGTGCCCAGAATCTCTGTAATACGTTACCCTTTCTTAGCCAACGTACGTTGTTATGCAGCAGCAAATCATTGTACTGCACCTGAACTTCATCCAAGAACTCTTTGAACTCTCTGTGTTGTAGAGACGAACGTGCTATTATACATCATTTTCCCGAAGCAATTCAAGTGGACAATCAAATCAAATTGAAAACGGCTCAATTTAATATTTACAAAATATATTGAAGTCTAAAATTCACAGTTTTAATTAAAAATAAAAGAAGAGAACTAAATAGTAATTTTTGTGTTGTCATTTATATTACTGGGGGGGGCCACAAAAATTAGACCCGCGGGCCGTACACGGCCCGCGGGCCGCCTGTTGCCGACCCCTGCTCTAGATGGTGGTGGATTTTATTCACAAAGTAAAGGTTTACACACGGGTTTACCCAAATACATTGACAATAATAAATAATATTGGAAACATGGCCCTGTGGACAGCGAACGTCGCAAATTTTAAAATTAAAAAAATGTGTAATGTGGGTCTAGCTATAGCACGTGCTCGCTTATCAACGCGTCCAACTGAGCGTTTCCTAGTATATATATATATATATATATTATTATTTATTATTATTATTATTATTATTATTATTATTATTATTATTATTATTATAATATTATATTGTTATAAGTTTGATAAAGACTCCTGTAAAGGATTCGAAATATCACATTTGAAATACTAGGAAACGCTCTGTTGGACGCGTTGATAAGCGATTTATTAAAATTGTAAAATTTGCGACGTTCGCTCTCCACGGGGCCATGTTTCCAATATTATTTATTATTGCCAAGGTAGGCCTATTCGGGTAAACCTTTTATTTGTGGATAAAATCCACCGCCATCTAGAGGACCTTGACATCATTTCTTTGGGAAAACGTAACAAATAATTCACTGCTTCCTCGATAGTATTTTGATTACTTCTAGGTGGCAGTGCATAGTGCGAACCTCGTGCGAGTTTTCGTTGCCATGGTAACGTTACTTTTGTTATAGGCCTAATGTAATTTCCATCTACACTACTTATCGGATCAAAATAAAATTAACATATTCGTGTCCGGACGGACATTCTAAATGATTTGGCCACCTCAGATTTTGTCGCCGTTTAGTTAAAAAAAAAAACTTTCGATTTTCTTTAATGTAACTTTTTAACTTTTTGAACGATTTTGTCACAAAACTAATGGCATTCAATCGGGAACAAAGCTTGCGGATGATCAAAATTTCAACTCGATCCGAGCCTCCGTTCGAACGTTATAGCGAGACATACAAAAAAACAACAAAAAACAGTGACTATTTTTTCTGGCAGAGTCAAATGAAAACGCTCGCTTTGCTCGCTTAATAAATATTAATAACAGTGGAAAGTCCAATGATTTTTATTTTCAACCTATATGCATTATCCGATTGTAATGAGTTTTTCACAGAACCTTCATTTTATGAATTCATAATATATTGGGGTAAAATTTGAGCGTAATCGAAAAATAATTTCTCGTGAAAATCGCAATTTTACGTTTTTGTCAAAAAAAAATCTTTGACTTATTCCACCTACTTGCTGTATCCGATAATAATGATTTTTTTACAGAACCTTAATTTTATGAATTAATATATTGGTGTAAAATTTGAGCGCAACCGAAAAATAATTTCTCATGAAAATCGCAATTTTACGCTTTTTTCGTAAAAATTACGCTCATCCAACAACGCGCCTGGAAAAGCGTTTGTGAAGCTTCCTAGTTAGATCTCATTTCTTTTGAGTGTGTAACGTTTGGCTGTATTTTTACAAGTTTTTGTTATGTGTGGGATCTAGTTTACCCGGCTAGTAATTCCAGCTCCTACAGTGAAGACTAAATTAATACCGTGAAGCGAAGGGAAGGGGAGGCCATTCACTCACTATTTGTCTTGTGCGCTCGTCGTCGTTTAGTCATAATCCAATAATAAAGTGGATATTATATGAGCGTTCAGTTATGCAAAACATGACCAGCTTGAGGTGTCTGACGAGAACTTGTAAAGTAGAGAGGAGATCAATGGTTTGCATTCTGGTCTATAAAGTGCAATTTCAGGTGGCGCATTGATACGAATAACTAAGAAATAAGTATGAAGTCTTAATAGTAGTAGTTTATTGGGCAATTAATACAATACGATCTCATATTATGTGTACCAGGTGACAGATACAATGACCTGTATTGTCCCTATGATTTGTAATTAATTATTTGTGTGGCTCGTTGGTCTTGTTGTTAGCGTATCTGCTTCCAATGCAGAAGGTCCAGGGTTCGATTCCCGCCAAAGTCAGAAGTTGTTTAACTTCTGATTTGGACTTAAGTCCATCAGTTCATGTCTTAGGAGTGTAGCAACGAAGCACATAATAAATTCAGAGTTGTTCTGAATCGGCCTTGTTGATTCTGGCGTTAATTCGCTTGTGTTCGCACTGTCCATACCACTGATTGCTATATTTCCTATTACAAATATCGATCTTTGGTTGGTTATCAGCCAGCGGTTTAGCCGAGCTCGTTTAACCGGTTCCCACTCGAACACCGAAGTTAAGCAGAATCGGGCGTGGTCATGGGTAGAGTGGGTGACCGCTCTGCCCTAAAACTCACGTATACCGCTGGTTAGAGCAGATGGAGGGTTCGAAAGCTAGTGTAACGGCTTCGTTCTCCTTGTCGTCTGCTCGGCAGTCCGGGTTAGTGGAGGAACCTATATGACTGTCAAAGTTACACCGTCCTGTCGGATGGGACGTTAGCCGTTGGTCCCCTTGGTACTTTTCGAAAGGAGTAGGCTACGTGCCGGTACCGGGTTTCCCCTCCTCCCTTCTGTTCATACTTCATTCTCATCTATCACCACTCATCGTCTCGATTAGCCAAAGTGCATAAATATGAGACGTTAAGCAATATTCAATCAATCAATCAATTGGTTGGTTATCGTTCACTCGTCGATTGCGTCGGGGCCTACTGGGTTGTCTTGGTCACTTTGATTTACTGTCCCCCACTGAAAATCAGTTATATAACTGAGTGGGTAGACTCTAAATACAATTTATTTTATTTATTTATTTATTTATTTATTTATTAAAACTTAAAAAAATAACAATTATAACAATTTCCAGCACTCGATCAAGCCAATACAAATATTAAGAGAAAGTTATTTTGATAAAAAAAATAAAATAGTAGGCTAAATAATTGAGTTTCACTCAGCACTGTATTTTTGTTTTGTCAGTGAATTCATTTATCCTCTAGAAAGGGTTTATATGTAAGGGATTTAGTCGTTTTTGAATGTGTTTAGGTCTTTCGATGTCATTATGTCAATTTCCCATGCAAGCCTAGGCGACTTCCCTGTATTATAGGCGCCATGCTGTCTTCCCGAATTTCAACTGGAACTCGGCCCATAATTGTCATATCGGCACGGCATATGTTTTATTTTAATCTACTTACGATCATTTCCTAGACCTGGTTTTCAAAATTGTATTTAATAGGGGTTTTATTTGAAGAAATGGCAAACTTCAGCCATATTGTAAATTTACCTTTAGTTCTGAATGTTATAATTACAAAAAATGAAATTTTGAAATGAATTGATTGGATATTGCTTAAAGTCTCATATTTATGCAACTTGGCTAATCGAGACGAAGGAAGGGACGTAAGGGGGGACAAGAGGTGGACAGGCCTGTGCTGGTCAGAAGAAAGTACTATAGGCACTACAACATATCTGTCATGGGAGTAACAAAATTATCTAAACCGTGTGTGTAAGCGAACTGTTTAAATAAGAATGCATGTTTTGCCGTTATTTAAAGGGCTATATATTACCCCGAAAAATTATTTTTGGATGAGCGTAGCGAGCGAAGCGAAGATTCCATTTCACTACACTGGAGAAAAAAATCCGGAATGTTTTTTTTTTTGTATTTTTGGCTGTTTGTTAACACGGTTCCAGCTAAACCGATACTCCAATTACAATGAAATTTTATGGAGGCCTTCGAAATCTCTGAACTTAGAACTAACACGTTTTTGAACACAATCGAAAAATTATTTCTCATTAAAATCGCAATTTTACGATTTTTTTCGATTAATAAAAACTTTTTGGACTTATAACACCAGGCCTACATGCTTTATCCGATTTTAATGATTTTTTTACAGAACCATAATTTTATGAATAAAGATATTCCTGTAAAATTTGAGCGCAATCGAAAAATTATTTCTTATGAAAATCGAAATTTTACGGGTTTTTTCTTTTTTTAAACAATATCTTTGACTTATAACACCTACATTGCTTTATCCGATTGTAATGATTTTTTCACAGAACCTTAATTTTATGAATTAATATATTCGTGTGAAATTTGAGCGCCATTGAATAATTATTTCTTATGAAAATCGCAATTATACGATTTTTTCTTTTTTTAAAATTACGATTAATTTAAAAAATTAAAAATTAAAGTTTATTTTTGATTTAATTTAAATTAATTTTTAAAAAATCTTTAACTTAGGAATGATTTTTTCACAGAACAACAGAAAATCCGCATAACATATGGCAGCTCAATGCACTAATTACGCTCATCCAACAACGCGGCGGGACTTAAGCGTTTTCCTAGTAAACCACATAATCTATAGCATATTACTACACTAGGAAAACGCTTAAGTCCCGCCGCGTTGTTGGATGAGCGTAATTGGTGCATTGAGCTGCCATGTGTTATGCGGATTTTCTGTTGTTCTGTAAAAAAATTATTACTTAGTTCTAGATTTTTTTAAATTAAATTAAATAAAATAAAAAATAAACTTAATTTTTTTTAAATTAATCATAATATTAAAAAAAGAAAAAAAATTGAAAAATTGCGATTTTTATAAGAAATAATTATTTGATTGCGCTCAAATTTCACACGAATATATAAATTCATAAAATTAAGGTTCTGTGAAAAAATCAAACAATAGGATAAAGCATGTAGGTGTTATAAGTCAAAAAATTGTTTTAAAAAAGAAAAACCCGCAAAATTTATATTTTCATGAAAAATAATTTTTTGATTGCGCTCAAATTTCACACGAATATCTTAATTCATAAAATTAAGGTTCTGTGAAAAAAATAATTGAAATCGGATATATATATATATTATATAAGTCTAAGAAATGTTTAAAAATCGAAAAAAATCGTAAAATTGCGATTTTCACGAGAAATAATTTTTCGATTGCGCTCAAAAACGTGGCAGTTCTAAGTTCAGAGATTTCGAAGGCCTCCATAAAATTTCATGGCAATTGGAGTATTGGTTTAGCCGGAATCGTGTTAACATACACACAAAAATACAAAAAAAAGAAGAAAAATACATTCTGGATTTTTTTCTCCAGTGTAGTGAAATGGAATTTTCGCTTCGCTCGCTACGCTCATCCAACTAATATGACAGTTTAAATAATTGGATGAGCGAAGCGAAGATTCCATTTCATTACACTGGAGAAAAAAATCCGGAATGTTTTTTTTCTTTCTTTTTTCTTTCTTGTATTTTTGTGTGTTTGTTAACACGATTCCGGCTAAACCGATACTTCAATTGCGATGAAATTTTATGGAGGCCTTCGAAATCTCTGAACTTAGAACTGCCACGTTTTTGAGCGCAATCGGAAAATTATTTCTCATGAAAATCGCAATTTTACGATTTTATTTTTATTTTTAAAAAATTTCTTCGACTTTTAACACCTATATGCTATATCCGATTTTAATGATTTTTTCACAGAACCTTAATTTTATGAATATTCGTGTGAAATTTGAGCGTAATCGAAAAATTATTTCTCATGAATATCGAAATTTTACGTTTTTTTCTTTTTTAAAACATTTCTTTGACTTAGCACCTACATGCTTTATCCTAATGATTTTTTCACAGAACCTTAATTTCATGAATTAATATATTCGTGTTAAATTTGAGCGCAATCGAATAATTATTTCTTGTGAAAATTGCAATGTTACGATTTTTTTCCTTTTTTAAATTACGATTAATTAAAAAAATTTAAAATTTAAGTTAATTTTATATTAAGTTTAATTTAATTTAAAAAAAAATTCGACTCAGTTATGATTTTTTCACAGAACAACAGAAAATCCGCATGCATGCATGCACTAATTACGCTCATCCAACATCGCGCCTGCAAAAGCGTTTGCGAAGCTTCCTAGTTATATCTTCTAACTACGATTTTTTGACCATGAAATTTGCGAAAATTGGCGTTTTGAGAAATTTCTTAAATCGGCTTTAACCTGCTTCTTTTTTGTTTCACATAGATACTAGAGCATCGTACCAATCTTAAAAAGCCATTTATAACATCGTGTCTTGAAAGTTGAAGCTGTGCACCTACACTCAAACACGCAAAAATATGCATATGGCTCGTTGGTCTTGTTGTTAGTGTATCTGCTTCCAATGCAGAAGGTCCAGGGTTCGTCAGATGTAAGAAGTATTTTAACTTCTGATTTGGACTTACGTCCATCAGTTCTTGTCTTAGGAGTTTGTAAACGGTGACTTTGGAGCCGTCCTAGCAACGAAGCACATAGTAAATTCAGAGTTGTTCTGAATCGGCCTTGTTGATTCTGGCGTAGATCCGCGGGTGTTCGCACTGTCCATACCACTGATTGCTATATTTCGTATTCAAAATATCGATCTTTGGTTGTTTATCGCTCACTCGTCGATTGCGTTGGGGCCTACAGGGTAGGCTTAGTCGCTTTGATTTACTGTCCCTCACTGAAAATCAGTTATATAACTGAGTGGGTAGACTCTAAATACAATGTAATTATTTATTTATTTTATGCATTCCAAAATCCCCCTTGGTAATCAGCATATTGTGACCGAAACACTTGCCAAAATTGCAAAACAAAATATATCGGAATTACAGAAAAGGCTGTGGAGTACGTCAATATGGCCAATATTCTTTTAGATCAAAATCCTGTGGCCCAAGGTCACTGGGCATGAAGATCGTCCCCATGTTTTTTCTTATAGAAGATTTTTGTCGATGGGAATTAGCTCGAACAATATCCAATTAATCAATCGAAAAATGCAATGTTTTGACATTTTTTGGGAGGGTCATGATGGACTCAATAAATTTTCTGTTAATTTCTAAATTCATAACTAGTTAGCCTGAATGAAATATATTTTTTTAGTTTAGCGGGTGGTTAATGCTTTTACACTTTAAAAAAACATTTTTGTTACTAACCGACGAAGTCAAGTCTGGCGCAGACTTGAGTTTCTGTGTCCTATGCACTCAAATCGATCAAACTGCGCAGCGCTCGACCTTCGCTGGCTCTTGCATGATAATAATTATAGGATCAACTTAACTTGGTTAATTAATGATATGCTGCTTGCTGTACCACTTGTCTCGTTCTGGAGTGTTCTCTTATATTTGATTAATCGGAGCGTTTTGTTTTTATGAGGGGCAATTAATGGCATTCCTCGTCTCACTCTCCTTCAATGCACATTCTTCTGCGTCTACCATACGACGCTCGTTCGGTGGATACGAAGATAATATGTGATCTTGGTTTCAATCGGTTCGATGTTCAAGTAATAGAAATTATATTGTTTCTTTGTATTTATATTTATCTCGTTCTTTGAAACTCTCAAATGTATTTATTATTTGTTATTAATTTATTATTATACATACTTATTATCAGGAATATACAACGAACATAGCCCTTAAACACATAATTAAAAGTAATTAAAATTAACATAATGTGAGCCAGGCATAAATTTTAACAGAAATAGATAATTAAAAACTTTTTACGAACTCGACAGCAAAACACGATATGGTCTACAAAATCACAATTATTAAAATTAAAAGTAACTAATCATTATTATTAAAGAGTATAAATTACAATACAAGTTATAGGAAATAAGCGATTTAAAAAATAATCCGCTCAATCTACATCATACGGAAAGCATTACCGGATAATAATAACAATAGTTAAATTGAAAAAGTTTTTGTATAAACACTAATCACATTTCTATAATTAATTATTTCTATAAAACTCATTGGTATACTATACGCCTATACTCCATTCGTGCTATTCGTAAATATATATGTATGAATAGAAGGTTTTTAAAGCATAAAGCCCCTTTGAGGACATAGTTACCCACACCACACGTAACAAAATACTTATAAAAATACAGACAAACCTTACACAATCAAAAGCAATGTGATCTAAAAGATATGCCAAGCTTATGTACCCTCCTACATTTTCGCAATCTTAATACGTAAATTCACGTTGCACTGTGACTGCATCCTTGCAAAGAGTGTGGCAAAATTTTATTTGCAACTATTGTTGTAAATTAAAGTTCGTGCAAATTTATTTTGCCAAACTTTGCAAGGATGCGGTCACAGGGCAAAGTGAATTTATGTATTAAAAGATTGAGAAAATGTAGGAGGGTACATAAGCTTGGCATTTCTTTTAGATCTCATTGCTTTTGATTGTGTACTGTAAGGTATTGGCTGTATTTTTACAAGTATTTTGTTATGTGTGAGATGTCATTACTTTTTCAAGTTCCATTGCAAAACTATTTGTTAAAATATAATAATTTTATCAAAGTCGATTTAATTGCTATGGTATTACCAACTAACAATAGAATGTAAAATATCTAATGGTCCGAAGACTTGTCTTTTGTACACAAGAAAGTGATAATTGTCAAGTAACTAATAACTATAGTTACTTGTTGCGATTATGCTTGTAAAAGGCTTATATTATTAAAACCTTTATTTGGAAGCCTTCTTGCAAACTTTTTCGACGTTTTCTTTCAATAGGCACTACATCACTATAGCCTTAATGTTCATTGGATGAGCGAAGCGAAGACTTCAATTTCACTGCCCCCCCCCCCCCCAAAAAAAAAACAACATTTTTTTGTACTTTTGTCTGTTTGTTCGCACTCTACCGGGCAAACGGCATATGTGATCATGATGAAAATTTGAGGGGGGTGGGGGGAAACCTTCGAAATCTCGGAACTTAAGACTTGCCACATTTTTGGGAATATTCGATCAAATATTTCTTATGATTATCGTACTTTTACGATAAAAAAAAAAAAATTAATGAGATATTTTCGTGATGTTTGGCAAATGGCTACTCCGATCTTGATGAAACTTTATGGGACCGTTTAAAATCACTGAAATTATATATGTTATGATTTTAGAGACGTTAGAAGAAATATTTGTCGTAGAAATCGTACTTTTACGATTTTTTCCCCATTTTTTAATACGATATTTTCGTGATATTTGAGCTGATTCTTACCAAACGGGCGGGGCTACAACGTGCATATTTTACATTGACATAAAGATTATGGTGATGTAGTGCCTTTTGAAAGAAAAAGTTGGTCAAAATTCATAGAAATAAAGGTTTTAATATAAGCCTTTTACAGGTGTATAATTAACAAGTAATATCAAGTAACCATAGAAAAAGTAATGAGATCCACCTTAGAAACGTAATCATTGGACAGAAAATTCAAAAATAGCTTATCCATCAACGCGACTGGAAAAAGCGTTCGCGAAGCGGCCTAGTAAGTAGCCAGTAGTAGATAACATCCTTAAATTGATTTTCAGCATGTTTCAAGACATTTTTTCACCAAGAAGGATTGTTCGTACACCAACCAAATTTGGCAATTGTGTTGTCAGGTAGGTACCTAAATCCCCCTGAATTTGATTGTTTTGAAGTTCACATCACGGTCATGACGGCTGGGTGACACCTCGAAATCACCCCAACTCTGCTTGCTTGCCAGAGTGTGTAGCGCATCGCGGCGTGGCTGCGGTGCCCTAATGGACACCTAGATTGAATGATATCAATTGTCGTAAAAGTTTGATGACCCATATAGTTTTAATCTGTCATTAAGAATCAAGATGACAAAGAACACGTTTCGTCCCTGGGATTTTGATTGACAGGGGGTGTGAAAGTAGGACCGTACTTTTGCTCCTACGTCAGCAAGTTTTGGGCCAATCATGGGTAGGTTTCTAGTTTCTATGCAGAAGTCTTTTGTTATTTCAAATATTTATTGACAAGCAGTTAGCTATTCAGCTAGCTGGACCGTTAGCCGAGGGTTTACAACCAATTTTGTGGAACTCCAAGTCTGTCACTCTCAGCCAGTTCGCCATCTCAAGGTCGTCTGCGCGTGACGTCAATTTCAAAGATGGCGGCCGCCTTGGGTTCACCCCTAGAGGAGGTATAGGCACACCTACTTCAAGCAGGCCTAGATTCTGTACTGTACCACCGCGAAATATGACGATTTTGTTAGTTATTTCAATTTAGTGATAAAGAAGAAAGCCTAACCATGCATAGGGGGCAACGCATTGTCAATACTGGTCAGTGAAATATATTTTTAAACGTGCGTTATTTAATCCTTATTAAGAGTAAGCTCGCTCACTCTCAGCTACAAGAACTGATTTTGAGCTGGGGTGAAAACAAATTACTATTGCTGTTCATTTGCTAGGACGTCTCAGTGTTTTAATTAAAGGTTTAATACCAGTATCAGTAGTCGGTACGTAGATAATTTTGTTCAAATAAAATAACACTAAATGCCAAATCCCTTTACCAACCAATAAAAACCAATGCAATATTAGCTTCAATGTTTTCTATTCCCTAATAACTATTGTTAGTTAGTTAATTCCAGAAGCTAAAACCCTTTGCCTAAAACGGCACAGCTGAGACCATAAAATATTATCACATATTTTGGAATCAGTAATCACGGAACAGTCTTCCAAAAATAACTAGATTGTAGAACCATGCCTACAAAACAGTTCTGTTTTTGCAGCCATTTGTCATCAAGGTTTCGTTATATATATTTATTTAAATAAACCAGAACAGTTCAATCAGCACCATCGAATTGCGTACAACGCAGTTTGCCTTGTGGTATAAAATAATTCTCTACAGCAACTCTCTTACGTAGGTCTTTCTCATTTTGAAAAACATAAAATTATATTGCGAGTTGAGATACACGATTGTAATAAACAAATAATAAAATAGTAAAGCAGTTCCTCAGATAATCCTTCCCTAACGTATTATACTCTTACTCACATGTAAATAAATATAATACAAGAATAATTTACAAAATAATTTACAAAAATAATAATTAATCGCTCACTCGTCGATTGCGTCGGGGCCTACAAGGTTGACTTAGTAGCTTTGATTTACTGTCCCCCACTGAAAATCAGTTACATAACTGAGTGGGTAGACTCCAACCAAATACAATTTATTTATTTATTTTGAATAGATGACTAAAGCTATAACATCTTAGAATAGAACGTTCTATATAATAATAAAATCTATATAATATACGCTCTGAGTGGGTAGACTCTAAATACAATTTATTTATTTATTTATTTATTTATTTATTTATACTCAATGACAACATTCTAACTGCAGAGTTACTTGCTTGCTGTGCTATATTTCAATAACGCTAGTTATTAAAAGTCCATGGTACAGGACTGATCTTGTTCAAGACATTTTATTTGTGTATTGGTCCATTCGTCATTTTTGCTAAGACTGAAACCATATTATCCCAGTATAATTTCGTGTTGCTCGCACGTGTGCACCGTTCGTGTTTTATTGTTTGCTTTTGTTTTACGATTGATAAATTTGTTATATTATTGTTTGTGTATTAAGACCAAGCTCACAATGTCAAAACATAACATGAGCATTAGCCCATTTCGTAAAAAAGATTCTCAAGCGTCATACGTGTGAATACATGTATATAGACTAGACTGGGACTGGAACTAGACCTTTACACTAGAAGGCCACCGTAATTTTTATTTCAATTATGCTTATATTTGTTACCATAGTTACTATGGCATGGTATAAACATATAAACATGAACAAAACAAAATCCTCAAACAGGCATGCCAGTTCGAATCGACAAATTTCTCTATTATAGTTCGGGTTGTAAAGTATCAAGTTTGAAATTATTATGTCTATACTTTAGAGTAGTTGATTACCGTTACACATATAATGACTGTAAATAGCAATAACACACTGGCACTGGCACTGGCACTGGCACTGGCACTGGCACGACTGATGTAATGTTTGAACTATGATTTCCCAATATTGAGCATATATTTTATCCTTCGTTTTCTGCAATATTTTACGGTATTACCAAACATTTATATGATTTATGTTGTGTGTTCCTGATTAAGAAATTTTATATACGAATAAGGTTCTGCCAGGTTCCGTTTAACAAGTACATTTCGGCTTATTTCACGACGTTTTATTTGACGTTTATACTTTTTCGTCTCCGTTGAATTTTCATTGAAACGCGCTAACCGCTGACCGGCCGTAGCAGCTAAACCCAAGGGCTCTAGGGACACGGGCAGCCGCTAGGGGCGTACCGCTTGTCTGCGATGGCGAATAAATCATTGATATTTAACCCCTATTGTAGGCTAGATTAGCAGTCTCCTATACCTCCGCACAAGCGCGAGCGTAGCAAATTGAAGAGTCAATCGGCCCATTTCAAGATGGCGTTTTGGCGTTTTAATTGATGCTTTTTTAATGCAATAAAGAATTTTCCTGGATTGTTTGATATGGTTTTAGCTTGTGCAGCATGGTATTAAACAAACAGAAACAATACGAAGTTATTGCATAAGGGAATTTAGTAATCATTTGGTGAAAAAGGCTAGTATTCTTACCTGTCTACCTGGCGGCAATCTTGAGAACTATTTGGGCTACAAATAGCTCCCATTTAAATAACATGTAAACTGGAATTTCAAGATGGCTTCTAATTGTCACGGAAGTGGACCACCGACTGCTAATCTAGCCTACAATAGGTGTTCAATATCTATGGCCTCAATGTACCTGATCTGCTTTGGGAGCGTCTTCACCAATTTCAAATCTATTGTGATGAAAATAATTTATTCAGCGAAATATTTTTTTGAAATTTCCAATATTTAATAACGTGGTTCAAATGAGTAGCTTGAGTTTTGAAATGCGTTTTTTTCCCTAGTGTCTACGATCAAAACTGACTGAAATATATAAAGATTACCTTTTTATTATTAAAATATATTACAGAAGCATTATCTGTAACTCAGTCAGTTTTTATCGTAGAATTTCGTCCAAAAAAATGAAATTCAAGATACACGCTTAATATTTTAACAACGTTATTAGATATTTGCAATTAAACAAAAAAAAATCAATACATAAATGTATAAATAGGACAATAGAACTGGAAGGGAAGACAGCAGGTCGAAAAAACCCAGCTTCCTGAGAACTTCCTAAAAAAATTCCACCCATAGATAACAAAAACACACTGGACCCTGCTAAATAAAGAGGAGTGCCTTCACCTATTTTAAATCTATTGTGATGAAAATTATTTGTTTAGCGAAATATTTTTTTTATAATTGCAAATATTTAATAACGTGGTTCAAATGTGTAGCTTGAGTTATGAAATGCGTTTTTTCCCCTAGTGTCTACGATCAAAACTGACTGAAATATATAAAGATTACTTTTTTATTATTAAAATATATATTATAGAAGCATTATCCGTAACTCAGTCAGTTTTTATCAAAGAATTTCGTCCAAAAAAATGAAATTCAAGACACACGCTTAATATTTTAACAACAATATTAGATATTTGCAATTAAACAAAAAATAAAAAAAAGAGAATACATTAGGTAGAAAACTCTCAGCTTCTTAGATGGTCTATTTTACGACTACACGCGACAACCCTTAGCAGCTGCCTCATACCCTCTCAATATGCATTTATAGTAGGGTAGGGGGGGGGGGGGAAATTGAGGAAGGAAAAATGCACACAGAGAGTGTTTAGTGTTGTTTTATCTCCATGCATCACCCTCACGCCTCGATTAGCACCGTTGCCAAAATATGAGATGCAACGCCGAAATATTATCAAAGTCATCACAAAGAGTGAATGAGTTGGTAAATAGGTAGTTAGAATGAAATTCATTACAATCAATTTCTTGTAATTCCTAATCTGTGACCATACTTTTATTGTAATTAATAATAAAAAAGCAATCGTCAGGGGATTTAATTTCGTAATTGACTACAAATTCAAACAAATCTCAACAATTTTTTTTAACTGATAAATATGCCATATGCAATGCGTAAACTCCGGGACAAATACAATTGTTACCATCGGTATATATATTTACAGTAGCGCCCCGCTAATTCGGGCTAATTGTGTTCGGGTATTGCCCGAAATAGCGAAAAACCCAAATTAAACATTTAAAGTGGTTTTATCGCCTTGAATGGAGTAGCAACGATTTTAAAACATGTTTGAAGGTCACTCATTGTTCTCAAGCATAAAAGGAAACATATGACACGCTGAAAATACTAAAAATGAATCGTTTTTAATATTTCCGATACGAAAACCTCAAGAAAAACCGATGCGATCGCGTATTTTTGCTCTTACGGCCGACGAAATCATGCGTTTGCACCAGCCTTTCAGCTTGACTCCACCCAAACACGTGCGTCGTGTGTGAGTCGACCGCTCTGCTGCGCGCAACTGTGCGCATTAGATCGCGAACTTCTAGAAGAAACCCATCGCATCTGTTCTAGGCCTAGGCTGCCTAGGCATTATGCCTTGTCTACACTAGCGCTTTTACAATAGAGGTACAATGTAAAATATATATATATATATATATATTTCGGTGAGAAGAAGTGTTTGAAGGAGACATGTGTAAACGTGAACAGTGAAAGAGGTTAAGTGAGGTTATGTATCACGAAGCTCGTGTAATACCTGTTGCGGAAGGAATCATTTTGAAGTTTGAATTTGTAAACGACGTGTTTTAACGAGTTTCATTCCGAAAATGACTTCAGGGAGCACTAGTTTGACCACTTTGGTGGACAAACTTAGAGACAAGGATGATTATATGAACTGGAAATTCAGTATGCAGCTTATACTAAAAAGAAAGAAGCTGTGGGCCTATGCTACTGGTAATAATACTGTAGGGGCTGCTGATGAAGAGAAGGATACAGATGACTGGAGCCTAATTTGTTTACATGTAGACAAATTGCTGTTTCCTTATGTCCAGAACACTACTACTGCAAAGGAAGCATGGACAGCTCTTGAAAGCCTGTTTGAAGGTAAAACTAAAACACGGTGGATGAATTTGTGGGACACTCTGCTGGATTCCATACTATCCAAGCACAATGGTAATGTGCAAGAGTATGTGACTTTAGTGTTGGAGCTAAGCAACAAATTAATCAGCATGGGGAAGCCTGCTGATGATTGTTCCGAAGTTCCACATCAGTTGAGAGAAAAACTTGACAAGAAGATGGATAGCTGGCTGAAAGAGGGAATAATTGAGAAAGTCAACGAGGCCACGCCATGGATATCTCCTCTAGTGTTAAGCACAAAGAAATCAGGCGAACTTCGACCATGCGTAGATATGCGAAGGGCAAATACCGCAATTGTGCGTGAGCGACAGCCGATCCCAGAGTTTGAAGACGACGTGGCGGCAATGCATGGTAGCACCATATGGAGTGTGGTTGACCTAAAAAGTGCATTCTTACAGGAACAACTCCACGAAAACTCCAGGGAGATAACCACATTTGGTACCCATAATGCTGTATACAGATTCACAAGACTTTTCTACGTCATTAGTTGTGCACCAGAGACCTTCCAACGGCTTATGACCGACGTGGTGAGAGACTGTGAAGGGTTCAGAGTTTATATTGACGATCTGATCGTGTCTGGAAAAAACTGAAAGGAACATGATGAGCGCCTAGAGAAACTATTCATTGTGCTGAAAAACAAAGGGCTAACACTTAACCCCGACAAGTGCATCATTGGGAAGTCTGAGGTAACCAACAGAGGTCACATATTCTCTAAGGATGAGGTGCGACCTTTGGAAGACAGAGTGAAATCTATTCTGGATTGCAGAGCTCCAGAAAATCGTTCAGAGTTGGAGAGCTTCCTGGGACTGGTGGGGTACAACTCAAGATTCATTCCAGACTACTCCACACTGACACACCCGCTTCGTAAGCTAACGAAGACGGGGAGAGACTTCGTTTGGGGACCGGAGCAAGAGCAGGGCTTCAAGACCCTTAAACAGCAGTTGGCCAAGGTCTCAGGGTTGGCCTATTACAGCCCTATGGCAAGTACAACAATAGTTGCAGACGCAAGCCCGTTTGGACTGGGAGGAGTATTGATTCAAACAACTCCTGCAGGACCTCGAGTGATTGAGTATGCGAGTTGAGCATTGACTGAGGCGGAGACGAGATACAGTCAAGTTGAAATAGAGGCCTTGGCCCTAGTCTGGGCATGTGAACGATTCAATTCTACATTCTGGGAGGCCCATTCACACTGGTTACTGACCACCGCTCATTGGAATTCTTATTCTCCAAGAAGTCCAAGCCATGTGCCAGAATCGAGAGGTGGGTTCTCCGCCTTCAGGGTTATGAATACACCGTCCTATACCAGCCCGGTAAAACATATATTGCGGACCCACTGTCCCGATTGTTTCCCAGAGGCCTAGAACCACCCACAAGAGGACATGACGACCTATACGTCAAATGGATTATGAAGCAAGCCATTTCCAAAGCATTGACCATGAAAGAAGTTGAAGAAGAGTCTGCTAAAGATCCAGAGTTGGCCGCAATCCGAAAGGGTATACTTGAGGGGACGTGGCCTGCCGAGCTGTGGCGATATGAGATAATTAAGTACGAGCTGTGCGTGGTGGACAACATTGTCCTCAGGGGAACCAGAATTATCCTACCACAGAGTACTCGCAAGAAAACCCTGGAAATAGCCCATGAGGGCCACCCTGGCATCGTTAAAATGAAACATCGACTGCGTTCAAAGGTATGGTGGCCAGACATTGACCGTCAGGCCGAGAAACATGTAAAGAACTGCCACGGATGTCAACTCGTAGGCTGTCCTGATCCATGTGAACCTGTCACCAGAACGGAACTCCCATCCCCTTCTTGGCAGCATTTGGCGATTGATTTCCTTGGCCCCATTGACGGCTACAACTTGCTTGTTGTAGTAGACTATTATAGTCGATACATTGAAGTGGAAGTTATGGGGAAGATCACGGCACCCAAGATGATCCCAGTACTAGAAGAGATGTTTGCCAGGCATGGACTGCCAGTCGCTGTCAAGTCAGATAATGGGCCACAAATTGTCAGCGATACCTGGAAGCAGTTCCTTGAATCAAACAGGATTGCCGAACACCATTCAACACCACTCTGACCCCAAGCCAACGGAGAAATCGAGCGGCAAAATCGGGGACTCCTGAAGCGGTTTCGCATATGTAGAAGGGAGAGACTGGAGAGACGAACTCCAAAAGTATCTCCTTATGTACCGGGCTACCCCACACTCATCCACAGGAGTTAGCCCAGAAGAAATGCTATTCAACAGAAAAATACGGACCAAACTTCCTGAGGTGGAAGACGCCTTAAATGATGAAGAGGTAAGGGACCGTGACCGCGAGCGCAAGGCCCGAGGAAGGACGTACACGGATACCAAGAGGGGAGCCCGCGAGTCCCAAATTCAGGTGGGGGATGCTGTTCTGGTCCAACAGAAACCCACCCATTATTTGGCTTCTCGGTTTGGAATAAAGCCCTATCAAGTTGTTGAGAAGACTGGCAACAGTGTGGTCGTCCAGTCGCCTGCCGGCGTAAAATATCGCCGAAACTCGTCGTTTCTCAAGAGATTCAATGAGGAACCGACAGTCGTCGACTCAGAGCCTGTCCCAGAGAGTGACAACAATCCAATACTAGTACCAGAGCCTGATGCCGTCAGCGGTCGCCGACCCCGCCAAGTATTGAAGTAGCCCAGGAGCCTCGACGCTCGAGCAGGGAGAAGAAGCAGCCCGCGAAGTTCAGGGACTATGATGTATACTCACTGTCCTGAGGTATTTCTACTAAAGGTTTTGGGTTCTTGGATATCATGTTATTGGGGCGAGATGTGTAGTGTCCGAGATTGGCAGCCCTGACGAGGGACACTGAGTCAGGAGCCCGGAGATACGAGTGTACGAGTTAGAGTAATAAACAACTAGATAAGCAGTAATGTGTCTCTAATAAACATCCACTTCGAAAACAACTAAAAGAAATATTATAATCAACTTCACTAATGTCTATAGTCGCTCGTGCTTTCACATACAATTCATATTTCCACTTTACACACTCACACAATCATTCACTCAATCATACATACAACGCAATACGCATACATACATACATTCATCATCTCACACTCACATACATTCATGTTTAAATATTTTTTATAGTCATTTTTATGTAACTAATTTTACATTGTATTGTTGCGATTTGTATGTTATAGTTTGGTAAATTACACTTGTGGGACACTGTCCTGTTGTAATGTGGCCACAAATAAATAAATAAATAAATAAATAAATAATGTTCTTACCTTACATCACTACAATGATGGCCTGGTGGCTCTCATCATGTTTAGGGGCCTACCTAAGGTATGCCTACCTTATCGTATGGGTATTGAGTCAACAATTTCAGACAAGGACTTTACCACAGATACGATTAAGGAGAAACTCTTGAACGGCAGTCTTAATTTACGAATAAATAATATACGATAACATATCTCGTTGGTATATTATTGTGTGATTCAATCGTAAGCATTTCAGAATGGCCATGGTTCCATTATCTGTTCAGGCTTGGCTTATACATCTTACACGACTGATTATAATATCAATGCGATACTAACATAACTGCCATTTTTAATAATCTATTCGAAATTGTCATTCGATTATTAATCGATGTTCGAACACATGATTGATAATCGATAATAATCGATTAATAAAAATAATCGAAGTTTCAAAATCAATAAACACGTAAAATTGGTGGTATTTTTATTCCATTCGCACACAAAGGGTGTGGTGCCCGTGTTTTCCGTGTTGGCGAGCGAAGACTAAGAGAAGAGGGATGTCATAATTAATGGGCTTAGCCCAATCTTTTTTAAACATGCAGATCTGGCAATTAATCGATTACAAATCGATCGAAAATCTTATGATCGATAGTCAATCGATTAATCGATGTGCACCCGTTATAGGGTGCACACCAGCCTTTCCTGATGTGCCTCTTTTCAGGTGACTATAACTAGGTTATTAGGGTATTTGGATAGTTGGGAAGGAATGTCCGAGGGCTATTAGTAGGACTAAAAACCCCCAGCATTCGCCTTTTAAAACTGGGGAAAAAAACCTCAGAAAAATCTTCAGTAGGATCCCCGGGGCCCAAAAACCCCGCCCCGGGGACCTCCCAAAATTAGAGTCTCGGGGTTTTACCGTTGAGCCACCTCTACGGTAAAACCCTTTTACTGGCCCACAGGGTAAAGGGCGAGTTTTGACTCGTTTATATCAGTGAGGCAACATAATAGTGGCATTGTCCCCACACTAAAAAATAGTTATTTTTAAACCGGTGGATTGAAAATTTAAAAAATTTACATTTGGGATTGTTTCTTATTTAGGACGAAATTTGGGTTGAGCCTTTTTCGGCAAGTACAAAAAAAAATAATAAAAATTTAAAAATTTAATAAAATAATAATTTATAATATAAAAATAATAATAAAAATTTAATAATAAAAAAATAATAAAAATTTAAAAAAATTTAATTTTTTTTTTTTTTTTTAAATTTTCTTTTTATTTCACAAAAAAATATTACATTGTTTTACCCAAAGGGAAACCCACAAAGCCCAATTTTTGGGGGTCATCTGTGGAATAACATCAAATAAACAAAAAACAAAAAAAAAACCTTTAGAGGAAGGAAATCATTATAAAAAAACATTAAAAAAATCACAATCATTAAATCCCCCCCAAATCAAAGAAAGAAGCCCGTTACTTAAAAAAGAGAAACACAAACACAACCCCAAAAGGTTTTAAGTTCAAAAGGCATTTCGAAAAATGACAGAAAATACAAAAAAAGAGGTTTACAAAAACAAGGTTGAGAAAAACAGTTTTTAGGAAAGAGCACCAATTGGGGCCCAACAAATGTTTTTTATTTGTTCCCTTGGCCCCCCAAAATTTTTGTTAAGTTTAAAAATTTGACAGGTAATTTATTAAAAGCCCTGGGGGGGACAAAAAATCTAGGCCCCTTTGGGACCGTATTTTTTATTACTTCTGGGAAATAAAAATTTTTTTGTTTTCCTGACTACGTGTCCTTTTGAAATTTCCCTGCAAAAAAATTTCTATAATTTTTTTTAAAAAGTAATATTTTTTAACAGTTGGTACGTAAAAAGGCCGTCAACGGGGCAAAAGGTTGCAAAAGGGTATGTCCCCCGGGAGTCGACAGATTTTGAAAATTGCGAGGTCTTTTTTCGGTAAAAGCTTATTTGTAGTACTCGAATTTTTTTTAAGTGGCAGTAAAGGGGGAATCCCCCACGTTTAGTAAAACCATAAGATATAATAGATTCTGCAAGGCAAAAACTTTAAACGAAAACAGAAAATGGTAAAACGTATTTAAGAAAAAAACATTCCCGGGGCAGGTCTTGGCGTTTTACGGGATGGAATAAAATTATGAAGTGCCCAGCTAAGGTTTTTTCAAATCCCCAACCCCAAAATAATTAGCGAGTAAACCATTCTCGAGAAAAATCACTACATGCACACGTCTGTGGATTACTGATTATGCAAACATCATTGGGAATGGGGTGATCCCCCTGCCCTCTCGGGAACAATCTCTATTTTAGGTGCCACAAATGAATTATTTTTTTTTATTTGCATAATTTCTAAATCTCATTTATGAAGCCCTTTTTAAATAGGTTAATAAAACATTTGTTAAAAACAAATGTGCCCAAATTTTAAAATTTTTATGAACTGAAAAAATCAAAAAGTCATCGGCCCAAAAAAATACATAGCAATATTTAAAACATTTAACCAAATCATTTTCGTAGCCCACAAATGAATTGGACCCAAAAAAGAACCCTGAGGGAACCCCGAAAAAAAATCACGTTTGTGGGTTAAAAAAACCACCCCAAACCCTTAAAATCTTATTCTCCCATTTGTTTAAATAATTTTTAAAACCAAATTTAAAAATTTGGGGCCCCGAAAAACCAATTCGCTCAAGAAAAAATTAATTTTTGAAGTTTAGCGTGATTTTTTAATGTATCAAAAGCCTTTCTTAAGTCCAAACCCAAAAAAAAATGGCCGCAATGTGCATATTTGTCATTTTAATTTTTTATTAAACCCAAATTTGCAAATTTTACTAGAAAATCGGTCGTGCTCTTACCTTTTTTTTTTAACCAAAACTATTATTAGTATAATTTTTAAAAAAAATTAAAAAGTTGGGATAGGGTCAAACTCCCACATTTCCCCAAAATTTTTTAAAAAAGATAATATGGCAATTTGGGCCCGTAATTTTCAAAGTCCCTTGGCGCCTTTTTTATAAACCGGGCTTACAATAGAAACTTTCCCAAAAAAATCAGGTATCTCCCCTTTCTAAAGACAGGGTTTTTTATTTTGGCAATTAAAGGGGGGTAATATTTCCCCAGCCGGTATTGCAAGTGGGCACTCTTTATCCCATCCCCTTCCAGGTTGTTGGTTACATTTAAATTTTTTTCGGTAATTTTTGTTTTGCACCCGTTGCCACAAATTACTTTCCCTTTGGTACATAGATTGACTCTGAGGTGAAGGGGGCCCCAAAAACTTTGAAATTACAAAGAGCAATATGTGAATCATATTTAAACTCATAAAAAAAGGGAAACAACAAATCTATTAGCCAAATTTTTTTCCTCACTATATTTATTAAAGTAAAAATATTTTTTAATCACCATGTCAACAGGGGTTACGCTTTTATTTCCCTTTTTAAATTTATTTAAAATCTGCCCAAATTTGTTTAGCATCCCTTTAGGGACTTCAAATTTATTTTTATAATAATCAGTTTCACTTTTTAAATTTCCTTCACTACCTCTTGCCCGGGAATTGGGGTTTTATTTAGTTTCATAAGTCTGCCTCAAAAGGGTTAGTTTTCTTAGCCCTTCCCCCACTTTCGGAAAAAACCTGTCTCTATGCGAACCATATCAACAAGGGGTTTTTCATTTTCCACTCCCCTTTTTCTCGTTTCCTCTTGCGACCGGTTTCCAAAAAAAATACGAGTTCTTTAAAGTAGTTAAGTATTTGTAGCCCCTACAGAGGGCGTAGAGCTTATTCAATCATTTTAAATTTTTATTAAATTGCCCAAAATTTTGCGTTTCAAAGCAGTAAAACCCCTTTCCCCTCATCTAATGGGAAAAAATGGGTTTTTGTATAAATTCCCGAGATTGGTGTTTTTAAGACCAAAGATGACACGAAAATGTAAAAGATCGGGGTTTTCTTTAAAACCTAAAAATGGGCCCACGTTAGCCTAATAAAAATTTTCCCCCGCGCAAAAAAAAATGATTTAATACACGTTTTTTTGAAAATATCTCGAATTGCTTTTCTCTCGTTAAATAAAATTTTTGCATTTTTAAAAAAAACCCAAACTCGCCAAAAAGGTCTCATAAGAATGAACGCATTGTCACGCTCGTCAAGTAAATTTAATGTTTTATGTCCCCCTAATTTTTAAAAATTTGGATTTTTTAATTTACTAATTTAAACAGATTCAAGTTCTTTGGACCAAAAATTTATTTTCATTTTTAGAGGCGTTGATTTTCGCCCGGAGGGGTGTATATCGCCAAAAGTGAAATAGTAACCCTTTTTCGGAAAAATTAGATCACAGTAAGAGCTTCCCCAGGGATAACAAATTATGTTCAAACTAAAAACATAGGTAATAGAAGGGTTTTATAAAATTAAGACTCCGCCGGGCCCCTTTTTTTTGGTCTCATCTTAAAAAACCATTTGGGATCCCTCCCCAAAAAAATCGATTTGTCTTTCCCCATTTCTTACTTTTTGTTAGAACCAAAAAAATCAAATACTCCAATCTTTTTTACTTATTTAAACCTTAAACCTCATCCCCCTTTCTTTCGGATAGCGGGCCTTACATTTAAAAAACCCTAAAAACAAAGCCTTAACCTCACTAAAACCCTCCCTTTAAATTTTCAATAACATGATGTATTTTTTTATCCCCGATATCTAGACCACAAACCGTAGCTAAATTGGGTTATTCACTTTTACATTTTTTAATTTTTGTACTAATTTTCTCTAGATCGGCAAAAACCCTGTTGATGATCAACACCTTTCGAGCCCGCTTCGTCCTTTTTAACCCCAAAAAAAATTTCCCATCCCTTTTCCCAAACAAACTTAAACTTTGATTTTTTTTAAAAAATTACTTTAGCTCTCCACAATTTAAATTTACGATGAAAAAAAGGGGTCAGATTTTCATTTTATAAAAAAACCGCTGGTCCTTCCACCGTCGCGGGGCAATTTCTCAGAAGTTATCTCAATTTTTTGTTTGGCAAATTTTGGGGGAAAGTTTTTTCCTGGACGTCAGCTGAAAAGATTTTTTCTCGGAAGGGGGTCAGTTTGTGGGGGAAGTCCCCCCCGGGGGCCGCGTCAATTCCCCCGGGGCAACAGGACAATTTCCCAGTTTGTCAGCGACCTTCAAAAACGAAAGTTGTTGACGTTTTCGTCCTCAGTCACAACAATGTTATCAAGTTCAAAATTCTTGTTTCTGCTGTATTTTGGGCTAGCTTATTTCCTTTTCATGTAATTCCCGCCCCCACCCCTGTCCTTTTCTTCCATTTAATTTTCCCAAAAATTTCGACCGTTTTACTCAAAGATGAGTTCTAAGAAAGATTTTCTTTAAAAGATTTGAATTCCCCCCGTAATGCGTTAATATTGTCACAAATTTCACGCTTAATCTCCAACATCATGTCTTGCAAACCATTATCTTCCGTATCTTTTAAGGCCTGTCGACAGCCAAGACAACGCCATAAAGACTTTGCCTCACGTGACTTAGCTGAGTGTGTTTTTTTCGCCACACCAGCACACTTATAATGTAAAGCACTATCACAGCCGGAGCAAGTTATATGGTCCCCGTCCGCAGGCACCTCGACACTACAGTAACCGCACAACATAACCACAACACACAGAGCACAGCGCACAGCGATAAACACGTCCTTCCACCACAGCGTCTACGAGACAAGTGATAATAATATATATATAATAATAATAATAATAATAATAATAATAATAATAATAATAATATAATAATAATATAATAACAATAATAATAATAATATAATAATATAATAATAATAATAATAATAATAATAATAATAATTTTTTTTTTTTATTTTTTTTAATTTTTTTTATTGGAAGTACATATTTAAATACATGATTAGTTCAGTATGGAAACGAGTCCCACAAGCCACACAAGCGGCTTAGCTGTGGGAATAAAAAACATTGACAATTAATAAAAATAACCCAGACTCCAGACTTTATAATATTGATATAAGTACAAGGGAAAAACAACAAAATACCTCGTACCAAAAAACATACAGGAAACTTGAACAAATAATAATACACTGAAAATGAAACTTAAAAATACTACGCATCCCACTTACATGCAATGTCTGTTTCATATAACAAAAACACTTTTAACTCATTCTTTACCCTACTTATTTGATCTATACTTCGTAAATATTTGGGAATTTTATTAAAAGTAAAAGGTACACTGTATTGCAAAGCTCTTTTCCCATACTTATTGTTGTAAGTTGGTATTTTCAAATACTCTGCCTCCCTGGCGCGAGTATTTGCATTATGACTAACAATAGTTTTAAACGAATTATCATAATAAAATTTAACTAATAATTTGTAAGTGAACAGTACATTTACAGGTAAAACATTACAATATCTATATAAATCATAAGTTGTGATACATGAACCATTTTTCTTATAAGGGGATATTAAACAAACCATTCTATTTTGCAGTGAAATAATATATTTTAAATTTGAAAATGATGCATTGCCCCATGCAAGCAGGGCATATGATAAAATAATAATAATAATAATAATAATACTAATAATAATAATAATAATAATAATAATAATAATAATAATAATAATAATAATAATAATAATAATAATAATAATAATCATAATCATAATCATAATCATAATCATAATCATAATCATAATCATAATCATAATCATAATAATAATAATAATAATCACCCCAGAGCGGCGGTCGAACGGACGACATTGTCTAGGTTACGTGGTGGAAGATGGATTATTGATTTAAATAACGCATGTATTAAGCAAATCAATTTGTTAAGGGAATACTTCTATAGTAAAAATACTTCGCGATTACATACAGCTGTAGTGCAAGCGGATGTCAACCTCACACCGTTAGATCTGCATAACGATGACAATTTTGCAGACAATCTCATAAGCGATGATATGAAAGAAGAAATGTGGAAACTTAAGATACTGCATGGGAGACATCACACAGAATTGCATCATGATTATGTAGACACTGATGCATCTAATAAATGGTTACAAGTAGGTGACTTATTTGGAGAAACAGAGGGATTTTTCATGGCCATACAGGATCAAGTAATTGCTACACGAAATTACTAGAAGCACATCATTAAAGACAAGACAATTCTGGATGATAAATGTAGAAAGTGCCATTTGACCAATGAGACCATAGATCATGTTATATCGGGATGTAAACTTCTAGCCCAGTCAGACTATTTGCACAGACATAATCAAGTTGCCAACATAATTCACCAACATCTGGCCCAAAAGTGTTCGTTACTGGAGAACATCGTACCGGTACTATACTACAAGTACCTACCTGAAAAGGTATTGGAAAATTGTAATTGGAAACTATATTTTGATCGGGCTGTTATTACAGATAAGACAATACAACATAATAGGCCTGATATCATTTTGATGGATAAATCAAAAAGGCAAACATTTATTATTGATGTAGCAATTCCACTAAGCCAAAATATTGAAACAACGTGGGACAGAAAAGTTAGCCGCTACTTTGACTTAGGACAAGAAATAAAGAAAATGTGGAAACAAGATCAAGTCACTACAATACCAATTATTGTGTCAGCCACGGCAGTTATACCACACAACCTACACAAAAGTTTACACCAACTGGACATTAACAAGAATTTATTCATCAAAATGCAGAAAGCGGTTATAATTTGTACATGCCATATAGTCCGAAAATTCCTCAATGACAATGTTTTATAAAACGATTTTATGTTGTATATTTTGTAAAGATTAAGTTAAGTTTTTGAATTGAATGTTATGTTGAATACTGTATAGATTTTAGATACGTTTTGAATTTGAATGTTTTGTTATTATTATGGGCACATGTATTGCTTGACATAGTCCGCAATACATTGCATTTACTTGTACCGGTTTGTACCGAGATGTGAAAACATGTAAATAAAAATAATAATAATAATAATAATAATAATAATAATAGTTCCAGCTAGATGATGGAAATAGGATTGGAGTAATGGATGATAACGAAGTATACAAATATTTAGGATTCTCACAAGCTGCCAGAATTGAACATAAAGTAATGAAAGAAAAATTGATAGATACATACAAGAAGCGACTAAAATCTATCCTCAAGACGCAACTAAACGGTAAAAGCAAGATCACAGCAATAAATACATATGCTATACCAGTACTGACATTCATTCGGAATCATTAAATGGACGCAGACAGACATCCACGCGCTGGAAATATTAACTCGTACTACACTTACTAAACACAGAATGCATTATCCTAAATCAGCAATAGAGAGATTGACACTTCCAAGAGAACAAGGAGGACGAGGCCTAATTGATCTGAACAACTTATATTATAAACAACTAGACATTTTAAGAAAATATTTTTTTACAAAGAGCAACCAATCAACACTGCATAGGGCTGTGGTGCTAGCTGACAAATCATTAACTCCACTCAATCTAGCAAACGAAAATGTCAATCTACAAGAGAAACTCATAACTGACGCTTCAAAAGAGTTACGTCTCTCAGAAAAGACCCTACACAAGAGACATTTTGATGAACTACATAAAGGTCACGTAGATATTAAAGCATCAAATAGGTGGTTAAACAACGGGGAACTATTTTGAGAAACAGAAGGTTTTATGCTGGCTATTCAAGACAGAGTGATTGCAACAAAAAATTATAAAACATACATTATACAAGATGCGACAGTAAACGATCAATGTAGAAAATGTAGTGTAAGGGGTGAAACAATCGAACACATCATATCCGGGTGCCAGTCACTATGTCAAACGGATTACCTCTACAGACATAACCAAGTAGCTAACATTATTCACCAAAAACTAGCAATCAAGTACAACCTCATTGATACACACACACCTTACTACAAATATAAACCGGAGAAAGTACTAGATAGCAAAGATTTCAAATTATATTACGACCGCACAGTTATAACAGACCAAACTATACATCACAACCGACCGGATATAATTATAATTGACAAGAAGAAACAAGAAACTACCCTTATTGACGTTGCTGTCCCAATGTGCCATAACGTCGAGACTACATGGAAGAAAAAAATTGACAAGTATAGTGAACTTGCAATTGAGATCAAGAAGATGTGGAAACAGAAAAAGGTAAATACAATCCCATACGTGATATCGGCTAATGGCATCATACCGAAGAAGCTACATGAAAGCATTAAACAACTAGATCTTCCACCCAATGTTTACATCGAGACTCAAAAGGCAGTAATACTCAACACGTGTAGAATAGTTCGTAAATTTCTAAACTAAGAATAATATAGCTTCCATCCTGACATGGTTTTCGTGGGTTCCCATAGTCCGAAGAGCAAATGCTAGGATGGCGACGAGAAATCGGCCACGACCGTACACAGCAGAAAGAAAACATCATCTACAAACTATATTATAAATGACTTATTTTAGTTAGAGTTAAGACAAAGTTATAATGTAGGTATGTAATATAGATACACATGGAAGTACTTGACTTAAGTCCGTACAACATGTTAGCTCCGGTTTTGACCGAGTTTGTATGAAATACATCCAATAAAATAATAATAATAATTGTTATTATTTATTTTTGTATTATATAATAATAGGAATAGGAATAAGGAATTATTATTATTATTTTTATGAAAGATGATTGATGATATTCCAAAGAGTACCGACGTTCATCCATTTTCATACATCACAGAGTTAAGACAAAGTAATAATGTAGGTATGTAATATAGATACACATGGAAGTACTTGACTTAAGTCCGTACAACATGTTAGCTCCGGTTTTGACCGAGTTTGTATGAAATACATCCAATAAAATAATAATAATAATTGTTATTATTTATTTTTGTATTATATAATAATAGGAATAGGAATAAGGAATTATTATTATTATTTTTATGAATGATGATTGATGATATTCCAAAGAGTACCGACGTTCATCCATTTTCATACATCACCTCGTCATCGTCTCGATTAACATAATTGCCAAAATACGATACGTAAATCCCAAATATCTTCATCGTCAAATGAAACAAAGTAAGCTATATAGCAAATATGAATTATGCCGGACTCAGTGGTCAACGAATAAATGTTTTACCCTAAAATATCTAAAAGGCAGGAGAGTCGCTCCAATGTACCGTGAAATGCCTTGGGTCGAGCTACCTGGCAGCTAACAAAGAGCGCTCGCTGGACTCGGGCTGGCTCCTACCTCCCCTCATCTCGCGCTCAACATTTCGAGAGTTGTGTTTTCTGTTGGCTGAGATTATCACATAATTTTGTTTATCAAACCGATCAAGTAGTTTTTTTTTTAAAATTAGCAATATGCTTGGGTCTGTACTCTTCTTTAGACTTTTATCTAGGTTATTGCTTTTGAAAAATTCATCTATCTCGGTTCTAATTTCCCCCATAACTAGCCAAACTTTGGTCTAATATGGTTAAAAATGTATTTTAATGCATATTTTGTGATTTTTTTATCGCTTATTTAAGTGGCGGAATTGATAAAGTGAAAAAGCAATGACATAGATACTATTGTGCTTAATGCTCCTGTATTTTTGTTATATACAGAGTTCAAATTTGAGACGGTTGCGATTTTTTTCCTGTGCAACTGCATTGACAGTGAAACGCCCTCAAATGCTGTCTGGTAAATCCTCTTAAGGGTAATTTGCTTAGGTGGATCGAGAGTTTCTTTGTCGGCCGCACGCAGTTCGTCCATTTCAACGGCGAGCGCTCAGAATTCCGGGACGTGCCCTCGGGCGTCATCCAGGGAAGTGTGCTTGGCCCCCTGCTATTTAACGTCTTTGTAGCCGACCTCCCTACCTCGGCAAGGATCCAAATGCTCCAGTACGCTGACGACGTCACCCTGTACTGCATCGTGGTCACCCAAGAGGATACAGGCGCCCTTCAAGCAGACCTAGACGACATTCAGATTTGGTGCGACAACAATGGCATGTCGCTCAATGCCCTCAAGTGCAAGATGATGGACATTACGCGCGCGCGCACCCCACTATACTTCCTTTACACCATAGATGGTGTCCCACTCGAGTACGTCGACAAGCATTGCCTCCTCGGCATTCACATCACAAGCGACCTCCGATGGAACGTTCACACCGATATCGTGCGGGCAAAGGCGTCGCAGGTGCTGGGTTTCGCGGCCCGCAACCGGCACGGGTGCACGCTGCGCTTCAAGAGGATGACCTTCCTGTCGCTAGTTAAGCCCACCATGACTTTCGGCCTCCCCGCCTGGCACCCAACCACCATTGAGAACACTACCAAGCTGGAGAGGGTGCAGAGAAGGGCATTGCATTTCATACATGGCCGTAACCTCCCCCTACCCCCCACCCTGTGACCAGAAGCAGGTTATGCCAATGACCATGCACCTGCAATACACCGACTTGGTGTTTTTTAAAAGATGCCTCAGTGGCGCCACTGATTTTGACGTGTGCGCGCGCATCATCGAGGGCCGCGTGTTGAGAGGCAACGATAGTAGGCACCCCCGCCTCCAACCCCCTCCGGCCAAAAGAGTGCTCGGCCGACGTGTTTTTTCTTTCCGGGTTGTTAACCCATGGAACGACCTGCCGCCCGCCCTCAAAGACTGCCCAGTAAGTCATTTCCCTTCCATGTGTAAGGCGTACTTATGGGAGAACCAACTACAAGTGCCGCGTTAGTTTCACGTGCTTTAGCAAGGCTCTTCGCGGCACGAGATTTCTACAATGATATCAAATGTTTTAGCAAAATATTTGCTAGCGTCGACGCCTTTTCTTGTTAAAAAAATGTAGGGATGGGAATTGACCGGTCAAATTCAAATTTGGTCAATTGACGGTCAAATGTAAAAAAATCGTAAATTTTATTTTACTAAATAATTAGTATATCTATTTTTTAAATGTTGTGGTGACAAAAGCTTTTTTTATTTAAAAGCTTGTTAAATGTATATTAAGTGGCATATCATCATCGTCATCATCATTGTCGATGCTGTCATCAGTCCCTTTCTCCGATTCAGCTTCAGCTTACCTAGAAGCTATTATATTCTATTTGTCTATTATAATTCATAATATAATTACATAATAAATAATAATTAAAATAAAATATTACCTAATTAAAACTTTTTAATTGAAAAAGAAAGAAAGCAATGTTATCGTTTACATAACAATTCAAATTCAAATATAAAAATTCAAATAATTTTAAATTTTAAATGCAATATATACACATGTTATCTTTAAGTCAATTGACTGGTCAATTGACCAAAAGTATTTGACCGGTCAATTGACATTGTGCAACCCTAAAAAATGTAATAACGAGGATAAACAATAAAATAAAATAAATAAATAAAAACAAATTTTAGAAATCTGTTACTGCAGAGCCCTATATTTTCACATTCGTGACATATGTTCAAAATTTCTAACATCGTGGTGTCAGTCGGCCGAGCGATTACAGCAATTTTCCTAAATCGCATGTCCTATACTCTCTTATCCAAATATAGCACAGTGCAATCTAAAATGAAAGAAATATCGAAATAATGTTTCAACGTTGTTTGTAGGCCTAATCACCGTTTAATTTATGTGCTTTCAAGTTAGATTGCATCAATGAGCTTGGCAAGAACACGGATAATTTCAATGGAGAGCTCGGCATAATCTAACACAAGAAGCTAATGAAACCGTAGCCCGCCTGAGCCGGATGTTTCTCGTCTTGAGTATGGTATTATCGAGTAGTACAATGGTACAATGGAGTGGCTTGCTATTATTAGCGGCGTGCATCTAAACAGGGCGGTGCTATATTTAGGTGGCGGTGGTATCACGTGTGGTGTGAGACGCACGTGCTACTAAACGGTACTAAACACGCTTGCGCAGAACTGCCTTTTCTCAAAATTTATGAAAAGAAGTATAAATAATTTTAGTAGTAGTAGTGGTGGTGGTGGTGGTATCTTTATTCAACGAATTATTATATAATTATATTTCCCCATCCCACCTAGCTTTATCAAGGTTTAAAACAAAAACAAAATGGAATAACAAAGTACGCGATGACAATTAAAACACACCCATCTGGGAAAACAGGTCTAGATGACAGTGATTACTGAATATTAAACTAGGAAAACGCTTTAGTCCCGCCGCGTTGATGGATGAGCTTTTTTGTAAGTTTTTAGTTTGCGTAGGACCACTTTTCCTTTGCAAGTGCTTTTTAAATGCATTGTAGGTGATTTTTGTCAAGTTTCTATTACTTGGTAATTGTTATTATAAACCTAAAAAACTCATATTAAAATCTTTATTCTATGGATTCTGGCTAACTTTTTCAACTTTTTCTGTCAAAATGCAATACACAACCATTACCTTATTATTTAATACAATTCAGAAATTAAAAAAATAAAAAAAAAAAAAAAATAAAAAAATAACAATTACACCTACGGGAGTGTTTCCCGGCTAACCAAATCGAGAAACATTACCTTATAGTCCAGTTTAGAATCGAATTTCCGTTTGCATTGTGTTGAGACAAAAATTTTATGATTGATTTTTATTGTAGAGGGTCACTAGTAGATGAGAAATTGCGAGTATATATTTTTTCTAAGTTGGGTTCTTGGAGCCAAATATGGATTTTGTGATTTTTATACTTTTGGCGATAACTTCTCGGAAATGGGTCTAAACGAAAAATTTCAAATTGCATTTTTCTTTGCGAATTCAATTGAAATCAGATAACATTAGTTAAATTTGTGTTTTTGTTGAAATGTACAGTCAGTACCAAAAATTCAGATACCATGTGTTTATTTTACAAAGTACGACCTGTACCGTCTTAGGAAAATTTTTGCGAATTAATCATTTGCGATCGTAATGTTTTAAATTGAAAAACGAATTAATAAAGTTGTTTACGGTTTTTGTATCTTTTAAACTATGGTAAATAACAGAGGTTCAGGAATAATTTTGATTTTGATATCTGCGATTTTATGCTGTTAAATCGAGTTTGCCATGTTGTTTTAGAAGGTTGATATTGTTCAAGAAGGCGGTGGGACTTTAGTAGATAAGAGTTATGGTTGAATCATGGTAGAATTAAAAACATATTTTGCACATTTTTACATGAATACTCTACTAAACACCTAGTACGACTTAAATATTCCACTAATAGGCTTGTGAGATGTGAGTTTGTGTGGCAGATATGGGTAGCATTATAATAATGAACATCATTTCGTATTATTCTGATGAATTAATGCAAACACTTTGAGCAGCTGTATCTACACATATTATTACTAAGTTGCGTCGCGATTTCCCTGGACAGTTGCGTTGGTGGATTAGCGTTTTCGGCCAAAATAGCCATAAAAGTCTATGTTATTGGCATTGATACCGAATGTAAAATGATGTTTTGAAACATGTATTAAGTAGATTAGATTAAATTAGATTAGATAGCACACAGACATTTGTGGCAGGATGACAACACAGGAAGCAATGGTGCACTGTGGTATGAGTTTTTCTGTTCGTAGCCAAATGGTGCTAGGCCTAGATTAATTGAG